>VYZS01072000.1:37787-66386 GCA_013400695.1 Neodrepanis coruscans
TTTCAGCACTAAATCTCTCCTCGGGCTAAAAGGGAGGGAAGGGGGTGCGCGGTTTTGTAATCTTCTTGAGTTGTTCCCTCAGTCGAAACCGGGCAGAGGTTCAAGGCTAAGGGGATCTCGAGACCACATGCTCCCTGCTAACCACCCCGGAATCTCTCAGCCGGGCTCAGAGGGAGAAAGAGACAAACACTATCTCCAGAGCGTCCTCACCTCAAACACGGGCCCTGGAAAAATTTAATTTGTTTGTCTGTTTTGCACTTTATTTGTTGGGTTTTGGTGTTTGCGCAAAATAAACTGTGATTTTTGTGTGTTTTCTTCATTTTTGGGGTGTGTTTGTGATTTCTCTCAGAGTCTCTGCTCCAAAATCACTGAATTTGTGGTAAAACCACCACAGTGGTCCTTGTATGTTTTAGTGCTTACCTAAAGGATCATGACAACTATGTGCAAATACTGGGAGAGGGGAAAGAATTAGGGTGTGGTGGGTTTTACCAGAGAAAAAAAGATGTTGTGTCACCTGGCTGGACATAACGTGAAAAGCAGCAGCAGCACGGTCCAGGACTCCTGGAGAGCCTCCCCATATGGATGATTGTAGCTCAAGCAGTTGTCACTGGTTTAGCTGAGATCCCTTAGGACAGTCCCATGGGATCCAGCTGAGGGGGTAGGTGGTAGGCTCCAGCCTGCACTGTCCATCTGTCCTGTTGTTCCTGCCATCCCGGATGTGCAGCTGGGGGTTAAGAGGGCTGCTACTCCAGAGCTGCAGTCCTGAGAGGCTGGATGAACATCTCTAACTGATGCAGAACTTCAGCTTGTCTTTGGGACTACCACGCGCTACAGAAAAAGAGGCCCATACTAGTGGAGTTATACCAGAAATTAATTTAGCTTTGGCATGTATAATTTCCCTTGTGCTCAGTAGCTTGGTTTTTGTTTGGTTGTTTAATATGACCTGATCTTTTGCACTCTGATGGATGATTTATCTTTACCAGTCATGTTATTAAGCAGTTCCTACACAGTATGAGTTCAAAAGTCTGCATTTCCCATTCTCCCTTGATAGCCTGGGCACATATTGCATTTCATTTCTAATTACATATGTTAGGGTGAATAATGGGTTATTACTCAAAATAAATTGTTCTTTGATGTAGGTTCAGCATCTGAATGGCCAGGTGTAATTATACCAAGTTGAAACAGAACTCAGCACTATTGTGTCTAGTCCAAAATAATTCTGCGTCTTTTTTAAATAGAATCAAATCAGCAATTTTCTATTGTTTTTCAGTTCAGTGCAGCCATTATGAAGGAATTTTTTCCTTTGTAGATTTGAGGTAAAAATGCAAATGGCATGTGAATGACATTGACAGAGGCAGAGGAAAGGTGATCCTTTCTAGTTTGCCGTCTCCGATTTCCATATCCCTTCAAAGGGAACAGCCACTGGGTGACTCACTGCATTTCTGCTTCAGTTCATTTCATTTTTATGAAGGTGCTGAGTTCCCAATATATGTGCCTATTTATCATGGGAAGACACCGCTCCAGTGTCTTAGCTGCCCTGTGGAGTAATGTAACACAGAGCTGTATACAATTTGGGTTGTGGAAGAAAGGGAGGATATACTGTTTTCAGTCATTTTAAGACCCTGTGAATATTTCTGGGGTTGTTTTGGTGACAAATACTGATCCTTTGCCATACTGGAATTCACAGACGTTCTGCTGGAGCAAATCAAGCATCTGCATTTAATGCAAACATAGGACTTTTTAAATGAGAGGACTAAACACATTCCTGGTGTCAGACCTTAACTCCAGGGAGTTTGGTTATTTTATCTATAGCTACTACACATATTGTGCTGGATGGAATTTGTTATCAGCTGTATTTACAGCTGCTCCAAGGCTTTATGGAGCCTTAAGGCCCTTCAGCATTTGTGGTTCTGCTGTTGGGCTGCATATTTTACAAGAGTGTGTGTGTGTTTGCTCCATTTTTGTTTTAATTATTGGCAGTAAATACAGTTTAGGAGTGAAATATGATTTGTCAGGAGAAATCTGGAAGTGCTTTCTCAGGAGAAAAGTAATTAGAAAGGTTAATGCAATCCGCTCTGTAAAAGACTTCAAACTCCTTTTCTGGAAGATGTGAGGCAGATGCTTTGTTCACAAAACTTTATTAAATTAGCCCTGAGGGGGGTCCAGTTACTGTTTCTCAAGCTCAGCAAAAATGGCAAATTAAGTATATATCAATTTTAAATATCAACGATAAAATTGGTTTCAAGTGTGCATAGTGCCCTGTGCCCTGTCATTTTACTGAGTGCTTTTTTTCACACAAACTTTAAGAAAGTGAATATTTGAATTGTAGTTTTTTGTATTAAAACAATAGATGTCCTTGGATAGGTTTTATAGGAATGTGATTTTAACAGGATGGCATAATCAATACTGAAAGCCCTGACCTGCAAGCCAGCTCCTTGCAATAAATGGAGACCAGCTTTGGGAGCAATTTCCTATGGAGGTAAATCAACAGAACCAGTGGGTTTTACCTGGCTGAGAAGGGCTTGATCATTGTTTTGTGGAGAAGCTGGTAGGACAGGTTATATGCATACACACAACGTATAAAAGGCCTTATCCTACTCTTTTTGGGCTTTCATACTACTTGTGCTGTGCCATGGGAAGTGAAAACAAGCTGTAAGTCTGACCCAGCAGCAGTTTCTCAGTTGGTTGATGCTGCCATTGCAGTACACCAACTTCTATCAAGTTAGCTCTGGCACAGTGACAGTTACACTCATCTGACACGAATCACATCCATGGCTCTCACTCAATGACAGCTTGTGCCTATCTGGATAAAATTTTAGCTGTACCAACATGCAGACTTCCTTGCAGGATGTTATAACCCAGCCATTTCAACCAGAAGAGGTACAGGCTAGCTCTTAGTGGAAAAATCTTTTTGATTAAGTGTTTCAAAGCAAGAGAAATCTGTTGTTGGGCTGAATATGAAAGCAGTCTTAATCTCCCATCAGCTTTAGAAGCATTGGTTACGCAGATCATGTTTCCTCTTTTAAACTAGATAGGAAATGGATTTTACAGCATGAAAACCTTTGTTAAGGTAATGGTGTAAGTGTGCTTTCAACCTGCTGTGACTCCACTGTCGCTGCTAATGTGGGCTGAATTGCTGAAGAGTTGCATAAAAATGATTAAAATAGGAAATTTAAGTTCTGTGAATTTCATCCCTTTGAGGTTAGCAGTTCCATCAATTATTTCATTTACAATGAGTTTGTTATCTGTGCAAATAATTTTTCGATACTGAAAGCATGGCCATCCTTCTGCTGGGATTAAGGTAGAAATTTGCAAGGAATGGGAGAACTTTGGGGCTAAGATAAGAAAAGTTGTTTTTTAAGAAAGCATTTGAGAAGAATTAATGTCGCTTAATATGTTTCTTGATCATTGCTTGAGCCAAGAACTCATATATTTTCTCAGGCTGATGGGACAGCAATATAAAACTTCTGCATTTTATTATCTTGGTCTGTATGCTCAAATTTATTACTTCCCCTATGTCTGGCTAAACCCAAAGATATATGATATAGGTAAAGCTACTTGGCATAAATGCAGAAATGCAGTTCAGTCTGAGGCACAAAGGAAACAACTGCGGAGGCAGATTTCTTAATGGAATGTGAGTTTTTCATTTTAGCACTTCAGTTCTTCCCAGATATTGTGTCTGGGTGACCCCCGTGAGTATTATCCTTTAAACACCACAAATGCATTCCACTCAGGTATGCTGGTAAAGGGCCCAGCCTCAAGCTACCACAGCTGTGGAGTGCTAAAGCAGTGCTCCACTTAGCTTTCCATTGTTGCCTGCCTCTGTTTTTTCTTTTTTATTCTTTTGCCCTTTACCGCTTTCCTGGCATCTGAAATGTGATTTATTTACCTTCTGTCTCTAAAGGCGTTACAACTCATGTGCTGATAATGATGCCCTTCCCAGTAATTTAACTCTATGTTTGGCTACTCCTTTCCACAGTTTGAGCCAAAAAAAAACTTGTTTCATCTTGGGAAAGAGGAAAGGCCACCTTTCCATCTTCTGTCTTATTCTCTTGCTTCTCCCTGAGGCTCTGCCCCACAGAAACTGGGAATCCTCCTTTAAAATCTCAATGTGGAATTCTCAGCCATGATCTGCCTCACTAAGGGGCCTTCTGCACAAGTCATGTTTGGTGTAGCTATTTCTTTCCTTTGACTGGCATTTTACTCTCCTCAGAATCAAAGTTTACATACCCCACATTAATCAAAATATTCCCCAAATTCTATGTAATTCAAAGACAAGGTGGCCTGTGCTATTCATTTGTTATCTCCTCACTCAATAAGAAGTCCTGTGGAAGGGAGTCTTGCACTAAAGAGCTGCTGTCTTCTTAGAGTTCATCAAAAAGTTTCGGAAGCAAGTTTCTTGCCTTTGAGGATGTTTGGCACCTGGCTTGATACCAGCAGCCTCGGTCTACATTGGAAAATGTAATGAAGTCAGTCTATTCACAAAAAATCATTTACAAAAATACATTCACAGAAACACGTGAAAATGGAGGCAACAACAGGCTTGAACTGGTTTGCTGAGTGTAAAATTACAATGTAAAGGTGTTTTCCACACATGTGGCATAACAGAAAATACAAATAAACCAAACCAACCCCACAATCCTCCCTCCATAAAAATTTGCAAAAACCACAAAACCCACCAAACAAACAAAAAGACTTCAAAAAACAAAGAACCAACCAACCAACCAAAGAAACACCCCAAAAAACCAGAAAAATGAAAGAGAAGGAATTGATAGGGTTCACACAACTGAAGTTTTCTGGCTGGGGCACTGCCATAGGCTCTGTGTGGCCTATAAGTTACTGTTCGTTTGAGGAGACACAAAGTTTAGGACTATCAGACCAGTGTCTTCTGGATCTTCAGGCTCCCACAATGCAGCCATATTATCTTCACTTGAGCTAAGAAGTACCTTCCAGCAATGAGGCCCATTGGCTTCAGCTAACTCACCTATGGTATCTGAACCTGGAATTGTCATCTTTCTGATCCCATATTGATCCTCATCATCCTACTTTTACTTTCTTTTACACTGTGTTGGTTTCCCAATATAATGTGATTGCAAAGTGGCTTCTACAGAACTATAAAAGTCACTAAAACCAAGCCTTTAAAAGCCTAGTTGCTGGTGTGCAGGGGGTTTGTAGTTAAACTGCTTTTACTTTCTCATCGGTAATATTGCATGTTGACTAGAGTGACAGGGTTGAAAGTGTCTTAATACCTTCCTCTTATCGTTTGCACATGCTTGTTCTATAGGAAACAAGAGCATGTCCCAACAGCAGCATATCTGGCCCCAACTTTTTCTCATTCCCCACAGAGTCTTAAGGGCTGAATACCATCTAATAGAACTGTCACAGAGGAGTTTCACCTATCAAAAGCATTGTGTAATGAAAAGGAATAAGAGTATTTGTCTGAAAGTGCATTTACCATATTAGATTTTTCTATTTTTTTAAATGATTGTTTTCACAGCTGGAATAGAGGTACTTGCACATGAAACTGTGGAGAATAGTTCTTAACTTTTGATAGGTAAACATTGATTTTATTTTCGTAATTCCTCTTGTTTTACTTGGATGCCTTCTATTGGAATTAGAGGCCCTACGAGATCCCAAAACAACACTCTTACTTTGTTTTGTGGTAGCCTGTCAGGTTTGATTTCCTAAATGTTTCAAGTTATATCCACACCCTAAATGCTTTTAATAGTTTAATTCCGTTATATCAAGGCTACTAACCTTTATGTCAAAATGCTCTAGTGTCAATCGTATACTAATTAAATTTGCTTTATGTTGCTACACATCCTCTTGCAAAATTTCTGGAAAAGTGATTAACATTTTGGTGATTAGGAAAGCACACAAATCCACCCTTCTGAAGAAACTAGGATTTACAAGAAAGAGCAGGGTTAATAGGACTTCATTAACCAAAGGATTTAATAAGAATCTAGAATGATTTGAATTGCAAGGGACCTTTTAAAGGCCGTCTAGTCCAGTGCCCCTAAAATAAGCAGATTCAACTAGAGCAGATTGCTCAGAGCCCCATCCAACCTGGCCTTGAATGTTTCCTGGCATTGAGGCATGAGAAGGAAGCTGTCACCTCTAGAAATTTGCTGTTCAGCAGCACAGGAATTCTGATTAAGTGCTCCTGGGAAATTGCCTCTGGAAATGTTATGTTTCACTTTCATGAAAAATGTTCACTGGAACAGGATCTGGACTGCCTGATCCCTCCTACCAATTCTCTGGAAGCAAGTAGTGCTATTGTGTTTTGTTACCTTGCGACTAAGTATTTGTGGCACCACCTCTGAAAAATAGATATGCTGGTCCTATAATGCTGCATTGTGGATGGACACACTAGTTTTTGCTCTGTGAGCTCCTATGGTAGGCGAGGAGCACAGGTTTAACTGTAGATCTCCCACCTCTGAGGACATTGGGGATTTTTGTACATCTCTGATGCATTTTATTTATTTGTGTCCTCCACTTCCCTTTGCTTTTGGTAATACAAAAACTAAAACTACAAGTAGGAAATATTATATTCAGTCCAAAATACAGTAATTTTCTTTACCTCAAAATGAGATGGTTTCTCTTTTCTTGTAATCTTAATTGAGGCTTTTTCAGGGCTTCCAGATTGATGGTTTCTTACCTTCTTCATGGTGCTATTGAGATTTGGTTTATAGGAGAAATCACCATGCTTTCACTTCCAGGGAAAATGGGTTAATATTATTTGGGGTCTGCTGTGCAGTGGCAGAGTGAGAGTGCATGCTCATCAAGTAGGGAAAATGAGGCAAGGTTGAGTGGAGCCGGAGATACAGCACTGCTTGTCCTCAAACTAGCAGACAGGAGCAGAGAGGCACTTCTCTTCTCACTCCACTGCTGTGCTGGGACAGAGGTGCTGCAGCCTGTGCTTGTGAGCCTGGCTGTGGGTGCCTCTTCTGTGTCCTTCCCCTTGAGCACCTGCCACATGGAGTGTTGGTCTTTGGGCAATCCCATGTCTCAGGAGAGCAGAGCAGCCCTCAGAGCTGTGCTGCTTCTGCAACCTGACTGCTGTGGAGACAGGGTGAAGAAAAGCAGGAGGCTTTTGTGTGGTCCATTTTTCCATCCTCCCCCCTCAATCCGTGCACGCAGCTTTGCTACAGCCATGCTGCCATGGTAGGTGAGGTGGCAGCAGATTCAAAGTCCCAGCAACAAGGCTGGATCCTTACACCAATGACTCTATTGAAAATAATTTGCAGTGTGGCAGTGGAGACAGAACAAGGTTAGTTACCACAGACACTACACTGGAACTTCTCAGACACAGGCCAATGCTTTCCCCTGGTTTCTCCTCTGGGCTGGCTTCCAGCAAACATGGTGGGTTGGTCCCAGCAGCCATGAAGGACTGTGCCAGGTGCGGGCTGGGGCTGGCAGGAGTGGGGCAATGCTCTCCTCTGTTGATGTGAATTCACAGGGATGTATTGATTTCTCTTAGATAAGCTGTGGCTGTGGTAATGCACAGGAGAGATCTTCAGAGGAAATTACCTATGAAAAAGAGTAATCCTGTTAAAACAGCAGTTGAGGGTAGGTGTGCCTTTCCACTCTAGAGTTCATCTGGCCAGCTGTGGCTCACTGTGCTAAATCACAGCTCCAGACAAAGGAACTGGGGAGTGAAACTGCGTCAGTCCGGCTGGGCACATTTGGCACAGACCAAACCTGTAAATATGACCCCACCCTGAACAAATTCCTGAGCAGTGGCCCTCAGAAGTCTGCAGCCCTACTCTCATCCCACATCTGGAGTGGCTGCACAGCTGAGACAGACTCCCACTAGTGTGCTTTTTCTGTTTTCTCCCTCTCAGGTTTGTTCAGGAAGACTGAGGGGGCAAGTGGTGGGAAGTGTGGTAGCTCTGCTTCTTGGTATTTTGGGTACCTGAACTGCAGACTTGCTCCTGATTGGCAGGTATAGGTGAGGGAGAAAAGCCTGATACAGAACTCTTTTTTTTTAAACTAAAGACCCAAACACTGATGCCTGTTTCTCTGTAAGAAATTATCCTGGTAAATCCTGTAAGTCACTAATGAGGTCTGTCCTTGACAAGATCTGCTTTTTACTTGGGCGCCTCCTTTTTGCTCAAGCCTTATTATAGTCAGTTAGCTCCTTCCATAAATCCTCTTGGCTTTTGTGGGCTGACTGCTCTACCTGGGACTACCAGTGCATAGTCCACCTGTGGCTGAGATGCTGTACCTTCTTGGTAGTCTGAGGCGGCAATTTTCCACCATGCAAGTCCTCAGCTAATCCAGGGGATGGGTTGGCTTTAGACAGCACTTCAGAAACGAGGTTTTAAGTTACCAGGTAATATCCAAACATCTTGGGTTTGTGAGTCACAGGTAAGACATGCTACTGCAGCTCTTCCAAGATTAATGAAATAATGGGCTATGATAGGAATCTTTAAGACTTGTTTAGTGATTATATTCCTGACTCAGTGGGCAGTCTAAGAGAATGTTTCCTGAAATGAATTGCTTTTGGGGCAATTAACATCATCCATGATCATGAAACAATGCAAGCAACAAAGCTTCTGGTTTTTCTCATCTCCCTAGGGAGGAGGTACAGGTCTGGGACCCGAGTCAAGCAGCTTCGAGCAAGATGAGACTTGAAAAGGGTGACTCCTCTTGTCCTCTGAAGGAAAGAGGAGGGAGAAGCTCTTTCCAGACTTTAACATATAAGGTTATGACCCACTTTCCTGGCTCACTGCATGAACGGAGCATGATGGCCTGGTATGATAGGCATGCATGCAAACATTGGATACTTTTTCCTGGAGTGCTTCTCTTCTGATTAACTAACACTGGGTTTCATGGGATCTGGCTCACTCTATGGTTCCTAGAAAGCCCTGATCTATGGGTGTGGCACCATAATCTGGCCAGCAATGAGACTGTCTGGAGACCTGTGATGACCTCACTGAAAGGCATATATAAATAAATTGCATGAAATAATAGCAAGAAAAAGGATAGCTAAGAGTTACTGTCATTGTGGTCTTAATTTCTGCTGAGGATGGCAGTGGGAGTCTCTCCTCTCTAACAAGTGAAGTGCCTGTCAGGTCATGTGTGTCAGAGTCATAGCCAAGGTCGGTGATGTGCCAGATCAGAATGTGCAGGGGCATCTGCAGGCAGAGCCCCAGCCTGTCCCTGGCCAAGTGTGCCTGCCCTGGCCTAATGCCGCATATGCCTGACACCCAGGCAAGCTGGAGAGCTACACAGGCTCAAGGGAGCCACAGCAAAGAAGCGGAAAAACAGAAGGAGTAACCAAGTAAATGCCAGAATTGATACAAGGGAAGGCAGAGGGAAAGTATAGTGATGAGGAAGGAAAAGAAACAATTTAAGTTGGTTTAAACTATTACAAAATCACATTCTGAACCAACAATGACAGACAGATTGAACACAACATTTCCTTGTCCTGTCTGATGACTTGGTGGCTGCCTGTCTTCACTTTCCACAGTAAATGTCCTGTGCAAGATTTGGGCTTCTAACTGCTCGACAAACGTGCTGAATGATCATATGTTGACTAATCTCACTAAGGAAGCATTCCAAGTACTTGCCATTAGCAACTAGTTGAAAAATAGTCATCAAGGGGATCAGACTGGAAAAGAGTTCTTTACAAAGACTTTTGAAGTACAGTTAACTCAAGGTTCACAATACCTTGAGGGTGTCACTCTTGGGTTTCTTCCACTTTATTTTCTCTTTCAATTCAATTCAAACTCAATTAAATCTCACCTTAAATCACAGGACATCTTTTTACTTGATGCCAATCTTCTTTTGCTGAGTTTGTGTGAAGAGGCAGCAAACCAGGGGATCTACTCACCTACTGCTGCTCCTGCTGAATTTCAATGGAAGAAGCATTTTTCAAGTCTGGGTGACAAAAGCCCTTGAAAATTTGCTTAGTAAACCCTTGGAAGGCAATGTATTAGGTACTTTCAGACTCTGTCTTTTTTTATTGTCAGAATGGAACTCAAGTTATCGTTGACTGATCTCTAAATTACTGACCTGCCCTTTCTAACAATGTTTTATGCCTACCATCCTTTGGCCCTTTTGAACCTTGCCACTCCTGCTGGAGATAGTTGATTATCTCCAGAGATTGTGGCAGTTTACACATTCTAGTATATGTTTTACTAAACTCTAACAACTGCAATAAATTGTTTATTAGATTAGTGCTTAATTTATTTTCCACCTAATCTGTCTTGTTTCATCTATCTCCTTAATCTTAGCAACACTTTTTGTGCAGCACAAAGATCCTCTCAGAGCTCTGTCTGATCTATGGGAAAAGTTAAAAATGTCTTGGGCATTTGGCTTGGCCAATTCTGATGCTGCATTGAGGCTTGAAAGGAAGCAGCTAGGACACTGAAATTAGCACTGTTCAAGCTTCTTAGATGGTTTCGTAGCTAAACATACTACAGGCCTTGCTGAAATAATTTTTTTGTTGTCTATTTTAGTTTAGAGATGGAAGAGAATATACAGCATAGATGAAGTAAGAGTAATGAGGAATGATTATATTAGCACAATCATGGAGGTGAGCATTCCTAGTGAAAGGAAGATATCTTAAGAAGAAATCTGAGCATCTCTCAGCTTCTTCAAAATAATTTCTGCAGAGCTATAAAACTACAGAGCTGAAATACTAAATATTATGCTCTCTCTGAAAATCTGGTTGTTTTAATTAAGCTGTCTTCTTCCATTTGAGCAAGCTGGAAATGTATTTTTTTTAATGCTTAGAAGATTCTTTTAGTATTGTCATTAAATGACCTACATTTGCACAAAGCCTTAATAAATCTGGTGCATAAACTAGGAACAGTTTGCAGTCGGGATCTTCAGACAGAACTTAAAAAAAGCTGTTGGATCACTCACACATATACACACACGCATACCATTTGGGAAATCTGCTGTTGGCTGTCTGGAGAGACAGAGGGTTCCTCTGTCAGGCTGATGCATCTCTGGGGCAGCCAAAGTAATTTTTTTATCACTGGAAATGTTCAAAACTGACCTAGGTGAGCAGCAGCTTCTCCAGCATTTCACATGTTAAAAAAAAAAAATTAAAAAAAGAATTTCTTTTTTCATTTGTTAGGGATTTTTTGTGATTCTGGTAGAAATATGTTTTGGAAGACCATGCTTTCATGTATGATTATTACTATCATTATGAGAAGAGTATTCTGAAATACAAAGGGATTTTTTTCTAACAAGGGATTCCTTGTCTAAACTGGGCTAGAAAAACCAGCTGTTCTAGTTTATCTGTGCTGTTTGCCCTTCTAAGTCTCCTTTGCAATGTGAGGGAGAAACAGTCTTGTTTTTCTGTATTCTTTTGTATTCTTTTAGGTGCAGAGTCTTGTTTCAGAGCTAGCTGGTAGATAGATTTCTGCTGTTCTTCGGTCCACGCAGAGTGCATTTAAAATTAATATTGTAAATATGCCACGTTCTCACTTTTCTACAATTAACTTTTGGCATGGAACTTCCCTTTGTGGTCCTAAGTGCACTGCAAACAGGCTTTAGTGGCAGCATTCAAAATGTAGCAGAAACTTCTACTCAAACTTGGCACCTAAATGCCTCCTTCCAGGATTGTGGAGTGAGTTGCCAAAGTAAGTTCTCTTCAGCATTATCTGTGCATCTGGCCCTCTCTTGGCATGGGATGGGCCTGTGCAGTGTGAAATGAAGTTACAGCTTCAGCATAATGTTGAAATGTAATAAATCAAAGCCGCCAGGCAAGTGAAACTTATAATTGATGTGTCACTTTCAAGTGAGAGAATGGCTCAGGCAGGTTCAGTGTTGTGCCTGGGTTGCAGAACTGTTGTAATTACCCTGTGTGGTTTTTAATACTTCTGAGGAAAAAAAAATATACACTAATTTTGAGAACTACAGTCTGTTGCCAACATGCAGCTGGCATCTAAGGGCATTTGAGTGTTTCAATTAAATGAAGTGTTCATGAGCAGTAAGGCAGGGTCAAAAGTTGCTTTTTCCAACAGAGGCTAAGTTACTTGTGAAGTACTGTGAATTGTTGTGGACATAGACATTAGACTGTCATTGTGATTGGAATTTATTTTCAAGATCAATCTCTTTCTCTCTGTTCCAAAGCAAAGCATATGCCGGAAACATGAGAACAGACTTAAAAATGTAATTTTACTGCTGGTTCTTCCTAATAGTTTCCCCCTCCACTCCATTCCTGAGAACCTTCTTCTTATAACCCCTGTGCATAAACTCGTATAGATACACTCAAACACATGTGTATTCAGAGAGATGTTGGAATTTGGCATGCTTGAATAGATTTCACACCTTTCTAGAAAGAACTGAGATGATATGAAAGCCCTCTTTGCAAAAGGATGCCCTGGAGCTAGGGTATTTGCATGAGAAGGCTCCTAAAATAAATATGCGTGGGAGTCGCTGAATATATTTAATCTATATTTGTTTGTCAGAAATAATAAATCAAAAACTAAAAAGGAGTTGATAGATATTTAACCTTGGAAGTGGAGTGACATCCAGCCAATTCCTGAACCTGCTGTGCACACAAGCAGTTCAAATGATCATGGGTGCCAGTGGTTCTGCTTAGAGCATTGATGCTCCTTAATATCAAGCTTGTTTTGTAGCTATCGAAAGTATTGTGAAATAACAAAATAAAGCACTTTATCTGAAGTAAGTGGTTTTATTTAATGTAAATATTTATAATATCCCAAATTATTTATTATTAGGATATTTATTATAATATCCAAAAAAATTATAATATCCCAAAACCCAAACTAGACTAGTACATGTGTATCTGCTGGTTGCCCCCTTTGAAAGACAGCACAACACTTCTAAGCTTTACCCTTTTGAAAGTGTCTCCAAGTATTCAGTGGCAAAAGTCAGATCAGGAATATAGAAATCACTGAAATTCCTGTCCTTTCAAACTGTAAAAAGTGATGTTAAAGGACAAATTAATCCATACCCTTGTGGGCTTTCTGATCTCTTGAAATATTTCTTCAGGTCTTTGACCTCATGTCTGAGATATAATTATATGATTTTCCTAAACTTAGTCTGAGGCTGAGTCTGGTCTGCCAAACTGGATCAAACTTGTTATACTGCTGAGTTCAGGCATGTATTATGGATGGATTACTTATACATTCGGAAAATGTATGATTTATTTTTTTATAGTAAGAACAAACCATATATTATGGGAAAAACTACTCAGACATCCCTGTCTCAATTAACACTTGCTCATTCTATAAGTTATGTAGACTTATGTCTTTCAGTAAGGATGGGAAAGTGATACATGGCCTCACGTCCACACAAGGCTTATGCTCAGGAGGGCTTTGCGATGTTCATTGGTGCTACAGGACTGCAGCTACAGTAAGGAGCAGCTCCCTTCCAAGATGATCTACCTGGAACCAGAGAGGAGTATTGAAAAAGAGACCAAACAAAGCCAAAAAAACAACCAAATATAGGCACGAGATTTTTAATTTAGTATATAGTCATGTAACTGCACACCTTTTAATGAAAAGATTTGGTGAATATCACTGTTTATTGCCTCTAACTCCACAGGGATAAGTGAGTATTGCCAGGAATGGTGATTGTTTTGTTTCTGAACTATTATGCTGCTCTGAAATACTGAGTTGCTATGGAAATTCCCATTGCCCTAAAGGACAGCTTTGTTAGCATCTTTGACTTTTTTCCAACTTGTGGTATACAGCCTTGTATATTCAGTTCACATACATGTGGGCTTGTTGTAGACACTGAGAAAATTTCACTTGGTGCAACAACAGTCCTTCCAATGAGCTTTTCTCAAAGCATTAAAAAGCAACATCAACAATAAACCACCACATCAATACTTTGCTGAGGAAGTGGCATGGATTGTCCCTGGAAAATAACCTGAGGTGGATATTTTAAGAAGCTATGTGCCTATGTGATTGAAATGGCAAAGGTGAGGTTAATTCACCCACTGCTCTTCTAGATGATACCAGAGAAGATTGACTGTTTTGAGGGGCATCTAGTTCATAACAGATTTTGCTGATGAGAGGTAGCTTTCATTGATCTGACAGGTAAGCGACAATAAACAGAATACCTTTGGTGCAGGAATCCAGTAAAGTCTTCAAGAACAGGTAAAACTTGTTAGTGTTTTCCTGCAGTACATTCTGAATCATAATGTTTACACAGAGGATGAAGTTTGAGCACATTGTTCAGGTTGTTATTTCCTCTGTACTTTTGTAAGCCTCTACTTTGTAAGCAGAGGCCTGGATATGCAATATTAAAGACAAATTCTGTACTTAAGTGGCATTATATGATTTTTTTCTTAAAGTTCTTATGAATTTTAGGAATAAAAATTCCAATTTTTATGTGACTCGTGATGGTAACTAGGCTTCTTATGGTTTCAAATATCTTGAAAAGAAAATTCCAGGCTAAAGTTTTCTTGTATGATGAGGTCTTTGATGGTTCCTAAGCCACTTCCTCTTACTCAATTGTCTTGTATCTGGACAGTGCTTGGGCTCTGCAGGGCAGCATGCCTCTCAATTTTGTAAGGACAGGACTAACTCTTCTCTTAGTAATTACTTCTGACTTGTTTTTGTATTTTCATAAAGCTACAACCGAGGCTGATCAATAAATATTGAGGAGTGGGGTTTTTAGCAGATACTCCTTAAATTTTACATCAACTAAGAAGGAAACGCAGGATTTATCTTCTGAACAAGCTATCTCCAACTTTATTACTGCTACTAGAATAGCAGATTACTGCTGCATTCTGCCTTGGAGGCATAACAAGTAAATTACTTCTGCTTGAAGTTTTTTCATGCGATTTTGGGCTTTTCCCTCCGAAGCTATATTGTCTGTTCCTTCCTTTCACTTTGTTCAGCATTTACTAAGGGACATATGCAGGACAAATTTTACCCATCTATTAAGTGCTATCCACAAGGGTAGGTCTTTTCCCTTTCCCTTTGCCTAAGTATGAACAAAGTTTCTAAATATATTTAGAAATATGGTCTCAGTCTCCATAGGCACTTCTTTAACTCATCGTTTATAGCTAGGTTCCAGGTGAACTAACACCTCTAAAAAAAAAAAAAAGCAGCAGATTAAAACCCATTACTAAGTTATCATATTAATTAGAAAAGAAGATTCAAAATTTCCAACTAAGAAGGCTTCTACAGTATATTATTATCCTTATCCTTTACCCCTGATTTTAGTCTATCATCTTTAAGAAAAGAAAAAAAAAGAACACCCATAAAACAAAATGAATATGCAACTGAAGATCTAGCACTTTTATAATGATTACTTTTAATATTTTTACCTACTGAACATGTTCATTAGCACAAGCATGGTAAGTTTAATGGGAAAAACAGGTGCCACATTATGCAAATATTTGCACTTGGGGCCCAAGATTTGAATCCATCTGGATTATACATAGTGGATACAGCTAATGAAAAAGGTCAAATTTCCATCTTATCTGAGACGTTTTTCACAGTTGAGTGGGTTACTCACTCATCAGCTAGGCAAGACTCAAAGTCCCTTAAGAGATCAGGCTGTTTCTTGATGTGGGGCTCATGTATAAGCTCCTGATCAGTGAGTTAATTAAAGGAATTTTCAGAGCTGGCCTTCTGATTGATGATGACTGTTACTGCTGTAATATGATAGCTCTACTGAAAGTACAGCACAAAAGGATAAAAGTATGGTAAAGGAAGCTGTCAGCATTATGAAAAATCAAAGATCAAGCAAAAGTACAGTAGATTCTGAAAATAGATATGAGGGAGCTCTTTTCTACTGGTGATTTTAAGACCCACTTCAGGAAAATTTGAGAGTGTCTTTTTATTTTCTCAAAAGGTATTTCTCCTTTCAGGTAAAACTTATATTAATTTTTTTGAGACAGAACTGTTGGCTTGATTAGAAAAACAACACAGAGATACAGAGAAATATATCTGACTTGCTGTGAAACTAAGCTTTGTGCTGGGGAATTAGAAAGGGATCAAACAAACATCTTGTTCCAGTATCATAGGCCAAACCCAGCTAGTGTTAATGTTAATGTTAGTTAAAACAAATTGCTCTGTCTGCTTCTTGTAGGTAGTCAGGGCCATAGGGAGTTTGAATTCCCAACTACTTTGGCTTCAAGTGGAACATAATTCCCAGTTTCCAGATAAAGCTGCTGTGAAGATTTTCTATTCCCATGAACCTACACTGGTTTCTTATGCTTTCACTTCATGATGGGAAGCTTTTAAAATCTTGCAGAAATTGTATTGTACTGAAGAGGAGAAAACCCAGCAGCACTACTGAAATGTCATCTGCTGTCAGCAACTGTCTTGCTTGTGCTGGAGATGTCACAATTTGCTCTGTGCACAGAAGAATAAATACTGAATTACCAGGCTGTTTTTTTTTTTTAACCAAGACTTCAAAAGTGGTAAGGGTGGAGAATCTCTGACCTCTCTTGGTAGCCACTTCTAGCAGGGCATCACTTACCTGGCAAGAATTTTTTTCCTACTGTCCGACCTGAATCTCCCACATCTCAACATGATACTGTTGCCCTGTTGCCCCTTGCTTTATCTTGTGTCACTACTGTAACAAGTTTGGTTCTACGATCTCTGGGACTTAGTTTCAAGTATTTGTGCATTGCTTTACATCCCTGACAAGCATATAAAAATTATAGGCCACTGAATGTGAAGGATTTTTAAACAGTTTAAATCACATGCTGCTTTATTGCTGGGGAAAAGAAAACAAAAACAACAACCACAAATTGTGGCTTCAGCTACAGAAAGTCTTTAAAAGAACTTGAAAATCCAAGATGTGGTGATTTAAATTATTTTTTACAACCTGAAGCTTTATGACATCATTGTTTATACTAAACTACAAGCTCACCTTTCCCAGAACTATCCCTCCTGCATCAACAAAAGCCCTTAGATTAGTGCGCTGTTTATGGGGACAAGTGTCTCATATAAGCAGATCCTAAAAAGTACTCCAAACAGACTCTATCTCTATAGTGGATGCAGCTACCAAACACGTTCATAGAACTAGGTACTGCACAGCTCAGGTGTGAGAAGGCTGATGTATCACTTTACCCATAAGTTACAAGGGTAAGAGAGATACAGAGAAGGGTTCCCAGGCTTGAAAAAGTCATAGCAGGAAGAAGGAGATGGCAAGTGATGCAGTATGGGTATGATCTGCTAAATTCAGCCATGGATGAAAGCCATGGCTATCACCAAAAAACCAAAAGCAAAGGGACCTGTTGTCAAGAAGAAATATGAGCATGCAAGGCTTTTAAATACCACTTTACTCAGAAATGCTGGATCTGGGGTGTTTCCACAAACCATTCTAGTTTTGTTTCTGAGAAGTCTATTTGGAGAATTAGAGGACTTCAACAACTAGCACAAAATTACTAGTAATGCTTCCCATCAAAGCTCTTTGGGGAATAATAAAGACATTTCCCATCGATCTCTTGTTCCTTGTGAGTGAGCAAGGCTGCATCTCCTGATGTTTCCCTTTCCAGTGAAATGGCAGGCTTGAGAGCAATCCCGAGAGTCTCTGAAACCTCTTACAACTGAGATCCAGCTATCTCTTATTTTAGTGGTGTCTGTCCCTTCCAGGGTCCATGTTCTTAAGTTCCCTCTCACATTCGTTCAAGGACTCAGTTCTTTGTACATAATCATACAGCAAAACACTGGTGTGTGTCTGTGTGTACACATGGGGCTTCTCCAACTGCTGTAACCTTAACCCTCCCCACCCGTGCAGGGCTTATAGAGCTGTGAGCAACCATTGTACCAACACAGCTACTGTTGCAATGACGAAGGATCCAAGCAGATATATCTCACTTTGTTTTGGCAAGAAAATCCTCAAGCCACACTTGAAACATCTTTTGTTTTGAGATCTTCCCTTCCCTCAACCCTGTGCTGATCTTTCTGTGTCTGGGGATGGATTTTGGGTTTTATGGAATTATGCAATATGTTACCCTGACTTCACTGCTAAATTTACAGGAGATGGAACTGTCTTTGATGTGGGAGCAGAGATCGGACTGCTGGATTATTTCTAGTCTCAGCTTTGTCAGCAAGATGTCACCTTCAGAGATTTCTTGCTAAACCAGAGAAAAAATAGTTTGTACTTTATAGCATGCATAGAGTTTTCAGCATGCCTGTTGCACAAAGGCCTTCCCAAAAAAACATTAAGTCATTTATCTTGGAAGAGGGTGAGGGAAGAATCATATTTTACTTATTTTAGGGGGAGGGTTATTGTTCTGGCCCAGAAATAGAAAAAAATGTTGGCAAGATCTTAATAGAAACCTTCCTCTTCTTTTCCTCCTTGCCTTTGTCTTCTTATCCTGGAAAAGCTATTGTTAAATTACACACATGTAAAAATTAAACTGTACCCCTCTAACAAAGATGCCTTTGCTTAAAGGACAACAACACAATTCAGTGTAAACTATGGGCTATTTGCTATCCTTTTTGTGAAGACAGCAGGTCATGCTAGGCCTTTGCTTGCAGCCAGAGCTAAACATCCTGAGGACTGCCTGGGGTGAAGGAAAGAAGCCTTGCCAGTGATGCTTCTAGCAGTCAGGAGGGTGTCTTCTTACCCAAACCATGGGTTCCTGAGCATTTAATAACAATGCTTAACAAGAATTGTGGTAAAATATTTCTTCAGCTTGGGATGTTACACTGATTTTTAATTTTATTTTTGCTTTGTGTCTACCAAGAAAAAAAATCCAGCCAAGGTCCTACTACCTGACTGCAGGCATGGAAACAGTGACAGAGCAAAGTATACATTTGCTGCAGGTGATCGGTATAAATACATGGTAGATCAGGGGCTGTTTTCCAGGGCTACACCTTACTTACCTTTGTTTTCTTTCCTGGCTGGGAATCAGCTAACTGCTGTTTGCTGACTTTAATTGAGAACCCGAGAGCCAACATGCACTCTACAAGGCTTTTGCCAACCACAATGGACAGTGTTTGATTGATGATGCTCAGTGCCTTATTTTTGGTAGAGTGAGTGCTCACAGGATGGGTATAAAGCAGCTGTTTGCCTCTGTATCCTTCAGAGCCTGCCCAGGCTGCTGTGGTGCCCATCCCAAATTTATTCAAATGATCCTTGCCAAGGCATCCGTCCCACTGCTTCACACTCAGACAGATAGAGACTCCCATGGCTCAGGAATGGGGCAGGGGAAGTTGCCAGGAACTGGGAAGCTCCCCGGCCCTGTGAAAACAGTGGGTGTACACAGTGACAGAGCATTCACTATGTGTCTGCCATTTCACTGAAATCACACAGTGAAACTTGCCTGTGAAAGAATAAATGTTCCTTCAAAGCTACTCCAGTGCTGTGCTGTGTTGGATCAGGCTGGGGGTGACAGACTTATTTTTTTGTCATTCTAAGTAAGGACAGTAGGGTTTGAAGGCACTTTTCCATTGAAAAATACACAAAGTGGGGCCAAAATTTTGAATCTACATATAAACACCTCAGATGCTTATGCTATTTCTCCTTTTTTTTTTTTAATGTCTATTTAACGAATATACATATGTAGCCACTGCAGTAGATGTGAAGAACATGAGGTTGCCTGTAAAACACAGGTTTTTAAACCATGCCTTTCAGTTGCACTAAATAGCTTTTTTTTTTTTTAATAGGTGGGCATATTGTAAACTACAGAATTCATTGTGGCCTATTTATTGTCCACAATTACTCCCACAATAATTTAATTACATCCCTAAGGTAATGGTGAAATTGTCCACCTCTCACCATAACAGTAGAAAATATCTGAAGTAATCAGGAAGCCCAGGTGGACAGGTAATCCATGCTGTGTATTCAGAAGGTACAGCACTGGTCAGGCTGCTGGCTCACAATCATGGCTGTGCAGGAGCCAAGTGCCAGACTGGTCCTGGCCTCCCCCTGCTCAGTGTGCAGGACCTCAGAAACCTGAAAAACGAATGCATTCAGCAATGCCCTCCCTTAAAGCTTGGCAATGCCCACTCCAACTTCTCATTTGCACCATGCACAAGTTGGAAAAAGAATAGTGTGCAACCCTATCAGGGTTTGAAATGAAGGTCTCCTGAGATGAGTCCTTCTTGCCGAAGGTGCTAGAAGTGCCTCTGACCTGGTGTCCAGCTGGTCTTGCTTTCTTCTAAGTGAATTTCAGAGCTTCTGATATTTCTCCTTTCTTTTCCACACCACTTCCTTGTCTTTCTCACTTTTACAGTTTACCCACTTAATTCTTTTTTTGCCAAGGCAGCATTTGTCCAGTAACAACTTCTCACCAGTGAGAAGCCATTTCTCTTCCCTCCTTCCCATGCTACAGCTTTCTTGACTACTTCTCATTGAATCACTTTGGCACTCAAACTTCTTTCAAATGCCTCTCTCCAATCTTTCAGACCAGAAGACAATTTTTCCTCCATCTCTTTGTGTCATTTAAACCACGCCAAAACTTCGGCAGTAACACTTGCGAGAACATTACTGCTATTCAAAGTACAAGTTTTTGACTTCTGTGTTTTAAGTAATTTCAGCTTTAGTACCATTAAAAAACCCAAAAGCTAAACAACCAAACAAAATAACCCCTACAACAATGCTGCTTGAAAATATTTCTTCATAGATTATCCTTTTCATCAGCATGTATATCATCAGTCATGAGCTTCTCATCCCAGCCTCCCTTTATTTTAAAAACTCTAATCTTTGTCCATATGCTTTTAAACCCTCAGATACTATCCATTAAAAGAAAAGAATCCAACAGAATTTCAAGGCTATATGTGTCATGTTTAGAGCAGCTTTTTTTTCTAGCATCAGGAAAGAAAAAACTTCTTAAAAATCCCTATTTTGATTTTCAAAAAGGCATAATAAAATTCCTGTAGTCCCAGCTTTGATTTTAAGCATGAAGCAGAAGCCAGATGGCACAGCTAATCCAACCTGCAGACAGAGTAGACAGCCCACATAGCTGCCCCATCCCTCCTCAAGGACAAGGGTTGCCTTTGAAAGCCTCCATTGTTCTCACTGCAGCATCCTACCTTTGCCCTGTTGAAACTGCAATGCAATGCAAAGGTAATCACAGCACAAACACACCGCACAGCCCACCTAAATTATGCTGCCAAGCAACATTTTTTTTTTACAAAGGGGAAGTCAGATGATGAAAAAGCCTGTTTCCTCATTATGCTATTTCCTCACTTTTAGTTAACAGCCTTTTTTCCATATGAAGTCTCTTTTAATCTCAGTTACAGATCATTCATCTCGCATTCGGATCCAGGGTTCTTCAGCCTTAAAAAAGTTGTACAGGGTTTAAACTAGTACACATGCCCAATATCCAGTGTTTTTAGTTAGAACTCAAGTGTGCTCATGTATCCTGAAACACAGTGTGCTTTCCAGACGGAGTTCAGCAGTGATACTTCAATATTACTGATTTATTTTGTTGTTATTCCAAGCCAAACACATTATTCTGGCTAGGGCCTGTTATCTTATGGCCTTCATGGGCTTCAGAAGGTTTCTGAACTTTCTGAAAGATTTTATCCTGCTTGGCAGCAGCTAAAAAGCCGCCTTTCACTCTTCATTATTTTTCTATGTTTGCCCAGTGGCATAGACTTGGCTATTTTAATTTCTGGTGAAAATACAATAAGACATATCTTTTGAGTCAAACAATTAAATTTCTCTAGAACTGAGCAAGACCTTAAACCTATTACTAAAGTTACAGGAGGTCCCAGATGTCTAATGAAGGCAGTAGTGGAGCAGAAGGAGACTGGAGACTTTGGAGACTGGCACTTCTCAAGGTATGAGTGCTGGCAGTTTGACTCATAGTCCTGCAGCTGATTACAGCTTAGAGACTGCAAAGTGCAGGCATAGGTAAAAGAGGATCTTGTACAGTTTCAAAGGGAATATGCGGTCAGCTTGGAGAAAATAGCCTGGTGATGGGCACTGAATTTGCAGCTGGTGTCTCTGTCCCATTTCATGATCATGGTGCTGCCTACTCTCTGATCAAGGGCATGGGCATGTTCAGAAGTCCCTGATGCCTTGAGTGTGTTTGCAGTATTGGCTGTAAATTGTAGCTGCCAAGGACATGCTTGCTTCCTCTTCTTTATGTCTGTGGGTGTTTAGGCTGGTCTGATAAATAAGAATAATAAGTAACGAATAAAGGAATGGGAACATAGACTAAATAAATGAAAAATTATTAAAGAAATCTTAAGTTCCTAAACTTGAATCATTTACAGTCACACTGGACACTGCAATGGAAGGCACAGCTGAAAAAAGGATGCAAGCAAACTCTAATTTTTGATCCTGAGCTTACAATACCTCTAATTCAGTAATTATTCTAATGTGTATATCAAAATGAGTTTAGCTCTGAACATGTGAAATAAGATAAAATTAGTTTATTCCCCCTTCATGTGCAGACCTATTAAAATGTCCAAAGTGTGACTGTAGAGAATGGCCAAACCCTGAGCTATGTATAGTGTCTGCACTAAAACCCTTTTTGTA
Organism: Neodrepanis coruscans; assembly: GCA_013400695.1. Classification (NCBI taxonomy): domain Eukaryota; kingdom Metazoa; phylum Chordata; class Aves; order Passeriformes; family Philepittidae; genus Neodrepanis; species Neodrepanis coruscans. Next base: position 60,183 of record VYZS01072000.1, read on the forward strand.
TTTGGTATATTTGAACAAATATCCCTGCTGGGTTTTGTCGTGGTTTTATCACGATTTTTACCACAAATTTAGCGATTTTGGACAAGAGATTTCCGAGAGAAGCCACAGACACACTCCAAAATGAAGAAAACACACAAATATCACAGTTTATTCTACTACACAGAAAAACTAACAATAAAGTGCAAAAACCAGACAAATTAAGCTTTCACAGTGCCCGTGTTGGGGTGAGGACACTCTGGGGTAGTGCTGGTCTCTTTCTGGGCTCCCAGAGAGATGCCGGGGTGATTAGAGAAAAAACCCACGGCCAATCTGAGGACTCCCCAGCAGCGTGAGCTTCTGCTCGGCTTTTACTGAAGAAAAACACTCAAGAAAGTTAGAAACTGCGAGCCCTCCCTGCTCCCCTTCCCGATAGCCCCCAGGAAGGGATTTCAGTGCTGATGGAAGAGATGTGGTCTTTGGAACCCGGGGAATAGCTGCAGATAATCACCAGACCACTCGCCTCCCGGGGAAAGGGAAAAAACCACAAAGGGAAAATAAAAAGGAAGANCCCGGCGCCATCGCCGGTGCCGCCCGTGCCGGGAACCCGCACGGCACCGCTCCGGGGAGAAGCTGGGGCTGGGCGGGGCCGCACTGGGGCTCGGCACCAGGGCCGGGGCTTCACCTCCAGCAGCGGTTCCTGGTGGCACACGGCGCTGTGCCTGCCATCTGTGCCGTGCCGCCGGGGGGGAAGAGGGGCCACCGAAACGCCACGTGGGTACTTGCGCTGCCCGCAGCCCCCTGCCGCCGGCTCCGGGCGCGCCTCCGGCCCCCCTCCGTATGGTAGGAAAAAAGACCGTTTTTACTTTCACTTTCTTACTCTACGACAGGTTTTCAGTGGGCAGATGCTGGGCAACATCTAAAACAATATGCTGGATGTAACACACATGGTTGTACTAACACCTGATTCTTCGGGACTTGTCCTTGATGCACTGTGATGTTGAACTCAAACATGCATTTCCTCCAGTCTGATTTCTGCCGCTGTTTCCAGATCTTTGTATCACATCAGATGATGCCTTAAGGACATTATCTTCCCTATGGGATAGGTCTAGAGTGTGAGTCAGGAATGTAAACTGAGGTTTAAGTCAGTAGCAATTAAAGTAAAAGAATGGAAGAGCAGCTGGAGTTGAAATAACTTAGGAAACATCAGTCTCAACACTTTGCATAGCTTATATGTGATTCACTGTGTGCCTGTGCTCATCAGCCTGTCTCATGAACCACCCTCCAAGAGAGCTGTGAAGCAATACTGTTGGACTTTTTGTTCCTGAAATCTAAAGATGGGAAAAGGTTAATGCTTCTGGCAATCTGGAACCTAAGGGCTAAATATGATAACAAGCAAACAGGCAGTCAGACCACCATCAGCTTTAATGGATTGCCTTTTCAGGATGAACTGCCAGGCTAAGCAGTAGCAAGTAAATGGGCTGGGGTTCCTGTATCATGGCTTGTGATGATGCCAGTTCATGCCACCTGCAGTTTTATATGGGCCCAGAAGGGAAGACTGAACCTTTCTTAATAGATAGCATGTTCCTACTCAAAAGGAAAACCCCCTCAAGAAAGCCAAGTAACCTAACCCTGTGTCCATGCAAAATATAATTAAATATTTCACATTGTTTAATTCCACTTAGGAAGGGAGGGAGAAGAAAAGGCACTAAGATTTAGGAGCAGTGACAGTAGGAAAAAAAGGTAGGAGGATGAAATGAGGAAAGGAATAACTAATTCTCTGGCAATGAATTAATGTCTCTATTCTCTGCTATCTACTACAAAATTATCCATACTATTTAAGAGTTTCTACTAAAACAGGTCAGCGAAAGATGGTTTTACTGAGTTGTGGTTAAGAAATAAGATAGAAGGACCCAGTGTCAGTTCCTTGTTCAGCCACAGACTCTTTGGGTGCTGCTCAGTATGTTTAAATTTGAGATATCAAATCTCCCAGGAAAAGAGCAAATGGGAGTGTTCTATTTCCAAAGTCCAAGAGTATGGTGAGGATGATTCTAACTATTTTTGAGACCTACAGTGGCCCATGGTGAAGTTTACTGGCAAATACCAACTAAAAAGAGATGATAGGTCAGCAATACCGGACAAAGAAATACTGTAAATAAAAATTATTTGCAGGGGCACTCTGATGACAACAGGAGCATTACACAGCTTGCCTTCAGTAACAGTGTCCTGTTGGAGATAAGTCTAAGTTTCCACTCCTAGATTTAATGCAAAAATGAATTCGCCCTTTTAAAGGAAGGGCTAAGGCTTAAAATACATTTGCTGCAGCCCAGCAAGTAGGTTCACTAATAACAAAAAAACCAAAGACAGATTTTTTGCATTAGAGAGAGCACTTTATTATTTCTCTGACTAACATGCTTTGTTTTCTTTGGAGTCCTGCTGAAATGTTTTTGATTGCATACAAGTAGGAGATCAGTTGTAATAAGGCGTGTCTCCATGACTCATGTTGCTTGCCAGGTCTGAGGTACTTTTGAACACTGCTTTGATTTTAAAGGGACACTGTCATATAATCAGAGAATCATTTAGGTTGAAAAGACCTTTAAAATCACTGAATCAACAGAAACAACCAAAAAAGTTTGCATCCTCTTTTTAAGGACATCTTTACTGGGAAATAGACATACTAAAAGTACCCGGCATTATTCAATTGTGCAATTCTTCATTCCCATGCTACTTTGTATTCAGGTTCACTCTTTATATTTTTTTTTCCTACCATTCCTTTTTGAGCAGTAAAAGTAGACTTTTTCAGGTTTCCTGGTGTTTATTCAGTTGCGGCACTTGCAGTGTTACTTGGCTTAACAAGTTAGAAGAAAAAAGATTTTAATTGTCTGTTTTCTATCATATTTTAAAAAGTTATAAAAACAGTTTCCTCAACATGTGGTGCTCTATGTTGCCTTCCTCTGTGTTGTTTTTGGACCTGTAGCATTTTGAATATGACCTCTTAAATAAAAAATAGTATTTTCAAACCCTCTTACTGGAATGCATTTGATTTGAGTTATTCAAAGCAAATGTGGAGGACTAACAGGCCTATGAAAATGATCTGTGATGGGAAAGCAGGGTTGTTTGCTTACCTTCCCAGGGTGCATTCAATTCTGCAGGCATGTGTGGGACCTTCTGGGAATCCTCTGAGAACTATGTGCATCTACCAGGATAATTTAGCTCCTTGATATCCAGAAATATGTTTGGACACAGTGCAATGTCACAATCTACTAGTTCCAAGTTTCTGGTAAGAGCTAGACCTTTAGCCAGGAGTGTTGAAATGAAGACGCCTGATGCCTTCCTCAGCATCAAAGGATTATACATCTCCTTCAGGATAACACCAGCCAGAATAGCTCCTGTGCCAGCAGTTCAGCATGAGGGTACAGGATGGACCCTGTTTGAGCAGCAAGGCTTGTAAATACATATGATGAAACTTTCAGTGACATAAAGGTAGTTTACCACTCCTGATTTCAGAAGAGTAATGCCAGATCATGTCAGCTGATGATCCAATCCACACACTATTGTATATTTATATATGGGTTTCCCATTGTTTAATGGGTAATTTAGCTACTGTTTTGTTTGTTTTGGGTTTTTTTTTTTGAGAAATCTGATTTACTGAAGGTGCAGATTAGGTTTTTGAATGTTTTTTTTTGTCCTCTCTGAGCATCGTATCATTGCCTTTAGGTGCTTAGGAATTTTTTTTTTCCTCCTGTTAGCTATTCCCATGTGTGCAGACAGTCCTAAAGTTATCATATTGTGTGTAATTGATGTAGGGAGGATGATTATTTCATGTAAGAGAATATGAAGTAGAATCACATGAATTCCTTAGGCAGCACAGACCCTAGCCTTTTGCGTGTCTATTACTTCAAAAATAAAGTCAAGGTTTCATTCCTTTTACTATATATAGATAATCAACAGAAATATTTTTGAAATTATTTTGAAATTGCAATTTTCTTGAAATAATGACTGAATCACCTGAAAATAACTTCTCCACCAACTAGCAAAGAATGATGGGTCTAAGATCGGCCAAAGTGTCTGAAACGTAGTGTCTGAAACGTGGTTCTAGTTAAAATCCTTTCTGGACAGAGTTACAAATTGCAACAGTCACCGCACAGGATGGGTGGAGCAAGGGATGATAAGATCTATGTAAAATCACTTTCATTGCTGATGAATCTCAAAGGAAAGAGGCTTAAAAACCAGTGAGCCCAAAAATACAAGCAATACAAAAATAGTAATTTTAAATTCATTAGTGCTTTTATAATGCAGGTAGTGAAACAGCTTCTTGTGCATACTCATGGAGTCTGGAGATTCTTATTTAGCTTGTAGGGGACAAAAAATGGGTGAAAGACTACTAAATCCTGAGCAGTGCACTTGATGCTCATCCACTGTAGAAAACTATTCATATAAAACAGTCTGAAAAGAATTTGCTGCCAACCAGCATTTCAAACTTCTCTGTTTAGATCAAAGGCAGTCATCTGGAGCTTTGACTAGTGGTAAACCTGGATGAAATTTCACCTCAGATATCCTGAAGAATCCATCTTTGGTTATTCTTATATTGGTATATACAGTGACAACAAGGTGATTAGGATTAAAAACTCAAAAAAGCTACTCTCTGATTACACAAGTCTTTATACAAAAGCAACCATTTTTTTTTTTTTTCTGAGATGCTTCCTGGTTCATGATGGCAACACCAACCGTGTGAAGAAAGTTACATTAACTGATGTATGATCTCTTGTCTTCAGTGGTGCTATGTTCTGATTCAATCTCTTAGTGAGTTATAGGCTTTTGTGGTCCGAGTGTTGATGAAATCTGCCTTCTTAAAGTCAGCCTTTGGAATGAAAGAAACAGAACAATTCATTATCTTCAGTGCTGATTCTGCAAGGAAAGGGTGGGTTCAGCTGTCTAGAATCTAGATATGGAACCATAGTAGGGGTCTAGGCAGAGTCCTCTACAGTGACAGAGACCATCAAACAGGCATCTCCCAGGAGTGCTTCATTTAGCCTAAGATAGGTGAGATGAATAATTGGAGTTGCTTAACTGTCTCCACTGACTGTACTGGGAGTATGTTCTTCTAGCTCAGCTCTACAGACTCCTAACTCTTGGGTGACTAATGTCAGCTGAGATTAACCCTATCAGAACAAACATTACAGGGCAATGTCAAAATGACTCAGGATTTTATCCATCTCACTTGAGCAAGTGATTTCTGATGCTTATTAGACTGACTTTTCAAAAATGTGTAGGTGTTAGGTGATCTGCAGTTTTCAGTGCTGTACCTGGTGTCTCTAGGGGATCCAATTTGCACAGGAACAGCACGTAAGTGGATTTTTTTGAAACTCGGATCTGAGAAATGTGTCTTACATACATATCTAAACTACCAGTGACTTCAGAAAATTCATGGCACCAGGGACATTGCTGTACAGTAAAGTCAGGAATGTAGTTGGAAAAAAACAGAGACAACCAAATCTAGCTAAGAATTCATAGGGGTACAGTACCCTAATTCTTGAACACAGATTTCTGGTTTGTGGGGAAGTATACTGCTACTGTTGAATGTGAAGACCAAGTATTAAAGAACACTACACTAAGTAACTATTTTTGAGCAAATTTCAACACAAACATCTACAAAAAGAATCATGAATCCTGAACGGCAAGCAAACAAGGACTGAAAACAGTTTGAAACAGAGAGCGAAGATACATAGGTCAAAGCTAACTCAGCTGTGTGTTGAAAAAGCAGTCACAGANAGATTATGAGCCTTTGTTCTAAACTGGATCTTACCTTTTTGTAAGCGTTGTGGAGATCAGCATGTGACCACAAGGAGTACAGGAGGACTGAAGCAGCCCTGCTAGCTTTACTGAACATATTACTGCAATTTTGCAAAAAAAAGAATGACAAAACATATTTAAATTCCCATTTCCTAATCACAGTGCATGCATAGACTTCAGCAAACATAACCTCATGGCAGTTTTCCTGCCTCTCTTTACTCCTAAATGCTGGTTTATGACACTTTATGTATTACAGCATGTTTCATGCTCTCCTGATTACTGAAACAAAAAAAACATACATCCCTGCTTCACTCAAAATTAGGGAGAAATCAAGTACTTTGTAGCCTACATCTTAGAGCAGCTGTTATACTATCCATTTTCAGTTGAGGAAAATACATTAAGCCTAATCATGCATTCAAAAGAATCTTTCCACAG
>VYZS01072002.1:829-17482 GCA_013400695.1 Neodrepanis coruscans
TATGTAGTCTTATAAAGACTAATTTGTATATGTATGAGAATGGGGAGGTCCTCCAGCAAAGTTTCTCAAAGGCCTTAGAGGCCACCATGGCACAGTCACTCCAGAAGATGACTAGGGAAAAAAACTCAGTAAGACCGAGCAACAAGAGAGATAGTGTGGAGTTCAGAATGCTTATGTACCCTATTGTGATTTAAAAAAAAAGTGAACAATTTAAACAATCGGCATTAATTAGAAGGTTGAAGTTCAAAATAGGTATATTGGAACATAAAGATCAGTCTATGTTTCACCCACTTGCCTTTATATAGACAATAAAAACAATAGCCANTATTTGTTAGGATTGTATCTTTGAGACAGATGAAGTCATAAGAAGACAAGTACTACACTTCCTGTGTCCCTCAAAGCCACCAGAAGCCCAGAGTGAGCAGCAAGAAGGCAAGAGGGACCTGCAAGGATCCTGAACAGATGCAAAGTTATTCCTAAAGCAGTACTTACACTGCAGGAATGAATTCTGTGTGTAGTTTTTTGCCTGGTTTTCTATGGATCTATGCTTTTCCCTCTGCACTTGCCCAAAGAGAAAACTTGTATATAAAAGCCATCTTGTCAAAGCTGAGGCATTCCCTTTTTATATTTCTAGATAGCCCTGAAAAGGAAAAGCACATAAACAAGCAGGCCCAAGATCAAGGAATCTCATGGCATATGCAGCTGCCCAGCCAGCTTCCCACTGGCAAGCGTAAGTGTCAGGGGAAATCAGACAACAGATATGAACTCAGTGACAAAAGTCCAGCCTCAGCAAGCCAGGAGAAAGGCCCTCAGAGTCTATGCCCACTGCAGCAGCCTTGTGGAAGCCCTCATGAGGGGCAGAGTAATTATAATACCAGAGCTGTAGAAATCCTTGACAACAAAGAGCATCACAGCAGCCTGCATGAGCAGGAGTGAGGCTCCAGTAAACAGCAACCTTCTCCCCACCTGTCAGACAGGGAACACCAGCACGATGAATGGAGTGCTGACCCCTGCTCTGTCAGGGATGTGTGATGAAGATGGTAGGGAGGAGAATGGAATGTTCAAGGAGTCCTCTCTGTTTTGGTGAGGGAATGGGCAAAGTTTCTGCTCCCTCCCTTGCTGGAGCCAGTGTGGCTGGGTGCCAGTGCCAGCCTGATGCTAGGTGTCACACTAGCAGTTCCTTCTGGCTGTGACATTTCTAAAGTGTCTTTTCAGACTCTGGAATCACAGCTGATTCATGACTAGGCAGCGAGTGGGGTCGGAGATGCTGTCAGGATCACTCCCACATTCAATTACTCACGGCAGCCTGTGCATACACGTTGTCACTTGACCTCATATCCCATCCCTTCCCAGAGGCAGAGGTGCTTCCAGCAGCAAAGGGCTGCTGTCCATCAGAGGCACAGGTGCCTCCATCATGTCTTCTCCCCTCCCTACAAATCACCAGCTGAGGTATACAGGCTCCACAGGGAGGTGAAAAAGGGGATTAAACTGCTGGCTCCACATCCATCAGCTCCCATAACTTTCATATGAAGAGCAGAAGGGATTCCATTTGATAGCAGGTCAGGAGTCTATGAGAAGAAGAAGAGAAGGAAAGAGAGAAAATGAGTGCTGAACAGGGACCCACAGTACTAGCCTGGGGCTTTGCACTTGGCAGATCCTCATCACAGAAGACAACTTTGTGGCACTATTACCAGTCAGCACTTCTCCCTCACTCCCTCACTCACTTTCCCTTTCATCTAGGTTGCTGCAGTTGCATTTAATGACACAACAGATGTATTCATTTGCATCTTTATACAGATCTCTAAGCTCTACAAATGGGTGGGTGGGCGTGACCCGATTTGCCCAAATTATTCAGCACCTTTCAGTTATGCATTTCTCTCTTCTCTAATGTCTTTTTGAAACATATACAAACATCAAGGGAGAATTACTTCGCCGTTTTCTCTCAAGCATCTGGGACATTCTCGCTCCCCTGCCTATGTGAATCTCCCTTACAAGCCAACAGGAGTCACAGAGATGTCTGTGCACACACAGACTGCCTCCTCCACCATGTACACAGACTTCCCAGAGAGGGGAAAAGGCACGGGTTTACCTGACATACCCTCATGCTACACGGAATGTGGCTATGGGGTTAAAATAAGGGAAAAAACAAGTGACACCTTGTCTGTTTATCAAGGGTGATGACAGTTCTGTTGCTGCCATCGAGATCTGTAGTCACATTTATGGGGTGTGGGTGAGTTAAAATACTTCCTCTACACCATCTGAAGGCGGTGTTTATGCGGAGCTTCTCGAAGCACACTCCACGCTGATGACTCAGGGAGATGCTACCACTGGCATCGAAGATCTGTCAGCATGGTCGGGTGCTGGTATGTGTTCTTGAGAACTTCCTCTGCACCACTGCTCAGGTCTCTGGCCCTCAGCCAGTGGGTACCCAGCTAGCCTGAGTTGGTTTAAATGGATGGGGAACAGGACCACACACAATGCCAGTTCCCACGGGAAAACACACCGTGCTGCATTTCCTGTGAGTCTAGAGCTCTGCCTGCTACTTATGTTGACTGAGGACAGGAGACAAGGAGNAAAAGGGCTGTTTCCTACTGAGCTGTCATATACACTTAGGTAATTCAACAGAAGGATGGTCCCAGATGTTGCATGGTGGAGTCAGAAGCATAGGAGAGAAAAGCTCCTGTCCTTACTCTCCTTTTGCCTGCCTCTCACTCTGACCAGGTGGCTCTGGGTCCACATCCTGGTGAGGAGCTATTGGTGTAACACCCTGGGAGGGCAATGAGTGAGGATATTAGTGCCATTGGCAAAGATCATTGCTGGTTTAATTTATCGGCTGCACTTTGTGTATGAAGTCATGGCTACAGATATAGTGTAATCCAATCACTGTGAGTGTGCTGAGCACTGCTCTCAATCAGCAGTGCTTTGCATTAGTACATTTTCATATAAATATGTGTGTTCTTTTGCTTACAGTACTATTATTTATCATTCGTGTTACTGTCATGCCTCAAGGCTTCAGAGGGACCAGGTCCCTCTTGTGCCAGGTGTCTCACACACATGGTGAGAGGCAGACTCTGTTCTGTACAGATTTCAGACTAAATACACCATAACAGACACAGACTGAAGTCCCTAATTTAAAAAAAAAAAATAAAAATTTTTAAGTTGAAGTGCTGGATCCAGCCTGCCAGTAGCAGAGCTGGGAGCAGATCTGAGCTTGTGCTGACATTCTATCCAATACTCTTCCTATTAAGCTTTAGTATCAAAAACTTCATACTTGATAGCTGTTACTTTTTTTCGGAGAAGTAAATGGCTGAGACATTTACAAGATGAAAAGTCCCTCTCTCTCATGGGAACCCCATGTGCAAGAAGGCCAGGATGCACATAGATAGAGGAAAACAATGTGCCTCGGGGAGGGAGGGGTAATGTCCATCAGAAGTTTGCCAGTGAATCTCTTACTGGCATCTATGTACAGAAAAGAGCTGTTACCGCTCTGATGCCCGAGATGTGTCACCGCTTGTACCAGTCCATGGCCACTCTTGGGAGTGCACCCTAAGCCTCACACTCTAAAGTGTGAGATGTTTTTTCTCCTCACAAAGCCCTGGCTGCACCTGAGCACAGTAGGCTCTTCTCTGCCCCTTGTAAAAGGATGCTGTCTTAGGCATCACTCTTAGGTTTTGGTAGCAGTGGAGGGCGCACAGGCTGCCTGGCACAGGAGGGATCAGGGGCTGCCCCATACTGGTCCCAGTTAGTCCTGTCTCCACAATGGGTGGCACCAACACACTGCAACCCAAGGTCATGGCCGGTTAGAGATGTCACAGCCAACAGTGCCAAGGGAGGACAGCACCTCTGGGGCAGAGGGCTCTAGAGGGGACACATGGGGACACAAGAGAGAAGAAAAAAGAGAAGAAACAGGAGGAGATATGAGGATGCACAAAAGGAAACAGGAAGGGGCACAGGAGCAGATACAGAAGGAAGAATGTGCAACAGGGCAGAGCTTGGAACAACTTTTGAAAGGAAAGACTCCCTGCTGGAGTAACCTAGGCAGAGCACTGTGGCTATGGGAGACCCACACTGGAGCAGGGAAAACCCTGAACGGACAGCAGCCTGTGGCTGACCCAGGCTGGAGAAGGGTATCAGTAAGAGGAAAAAATGGGGGAAGAAAAGAGCAAAAACCAGCAGCAACAGCAAGAAATTACATCCTACGCTGCCCATCTCCTCACAAAAGGTGCTGGCAAGGACTAGGTGTAAAACACAGTGAAAATGGAGGGAAGGATGCTGGTCGGAGAGGGATGTTGGACTGAATTTGAGCCTGGGGAACAGGGAAGAAAGAAGCTTCCCTTGCTGTTCAATTATCTAAGTCTTCTTTGCTTTCCATCAGCCAAATCAGTAAATAAAAGTTTATGTTAATTGGAAATAAATCAAATTCAGTAAAATTCCCTGAACTCAGACTGTTTTGCCTGCAACAGAGAAAAAATGTAAGGATTTTAGCTGACAAGACTATAAGAAAAATCTTCAGAAGGCACTTCAAGATTAATGAAAAAAAAACTTAAAACCAGAAGTAGAGTGCGAAAGGCCCCCAGTATTTCTCTTGTTATGAATCAGTACATGGCCACTGATTTTGCAAGAACACCAGCAGGTGACCACGGACATTGTGCACTGCTGCTGGCACTGGAGCTCAAGGCATGGAATCTAAGTCACAGCTGCTGAACAAATCTGGTGTAACCAAAGGAGCATTGAGTATTTTAAGACAGACAGGTTTCCAACCTTTGGGAACCAGACAAAAAAGAAGTAAAATACTACTACACACTCTCATGTTCTCATCTCTCCTGCAGAAACACATTGCTAACCCAACAGGATAGCCAATGACCAGGCATGCTGGTAGATGAAACGCTGGCAGATGCAAAAGCAGTAGGTCCCTTTCGTTGCACATTGATTCCCCTGTGTGTTCGTAGACCAATCTGCACACATCAGGCACATCTGTAGTAATTCTGCATGACAATCACAGCAGCCATTGGTACAGAAACCCAGTAGATATCTGATGCAATTCAGGAAAGCCAGGGCAAATCTTATGTCTCTCAGATGGCAAAATTAAGCTTTATTTTGGCTGAGATTAGTTCCTTTGTTCTTCATGTGCTGATAGCATCTCTCTTTGTCTATCTTAATTGCCTTTCACTCTAACTCAAGCCTAAAATGGCCCACTGAGGAGTATCTCAAATAAAAAAAAAAAAAAAAAAAAAAAAAAAAAAAAAAAAAAAGACATCACAGAAATGTCCCTGTATATTCCAGCACCTGCACCCAGGAAGAGAGAGAATCTCAAGGTTCCACAGTTAAACAGCTAATGAAATTTAATAATAGCAATGACACTCAGATTTATGCAACTTTTATGAAATCAATAGTACTGGCCTCTGCAAAATGACTTGAAGAGCAAGACCCCATACAAATGTAATTAAGCACAGATGGCAGCATGCTTTCCATGCTCGTGAACAGCGCTGCAAAGCTGTGTTTGCTTTAATGTGAACAGCACTTGCCTTGAACTTGCTGTTGCTGATGTGAAAATGCCATTGTCACTTATCAAGGCTGCTTTTAATCTAACAGGCACTCATCCTGTTTTTAATAGGGCTGGTGCTTGAGGTTCAACACTCTACAGGAAACATATACAAGAGGAGGTGGAGTTTTTGAGATAAAGTTTCACATATAAAGTCCAAACATCATTAAACTGACTTCTAGCTCGTGTTTTCCCCAAAGTAATATCAAAAGATTTCTTAGCAGTGCAAGATCAATTCCTCTTCCTCACCCTAAAACAGTGGGACTATCTAAGGGCTTAGGCAGGTTCATAGCACAGGGGCGCTCATCTCTTTAAATAACCTCCAGTCTTAAATAACAGAAGGACATCCTTCTGTAGCTTCGTGCAATGGCCTTTCCCTTCCCATACCATCAGCACTCCCATCCCTCCACCTGGCATCTTACCTGATTGGGTCAAAGATGCAGCAAGGGACAAGAAAACAGCCTGGGATAAGACCTGTATGAAATGAACAAAAGGTGGCAGGATTCCTGTCAGTACACAAAACATAAGTGGGGGTAGTTGAGAGATAAATGGGGAGAAAGTGGCAATCACACGTTTTAATTTTTTCAGTCTTCCTCAGCTGATTGTTTTATTTTCCTGTTGGATAAAAGGCACATAGAGATAGAGGGGTGGATGTCACAAAACTGTCATCAAGTTGTTTTCTACACTTATTTTCTAAAATCTGAAATGACACTGAATGTTGAAGATTTGAAAAAAAAAAAATTTTCTTCACAGAGCTATCTGTACACCTCTGTCATAATCCTAAAAGAACAGATATATTTTTAACAGCCTCAGGATAAAAAACATGCTAGGAAAGTTCAGAAAAGCTCAAGTGCTGTTACAACCTGAAAACACTTTTAATCATTAAAGGCATGCTTTTTTAACCTTCTCAGCTGACTCTGACACTCTCTTCAGCTTTGACTAACATCTTGCTTTACCAACACGGCAGCCTGTCTGTACAAACAGACTCTGGGGTGTAACCTCACGGGCAATATGTGCATGGCTATAGCTGGAAGTTGTCACTCCTGTGCAGAACTAGCCTCAAAGGGCTCTATTCAAGCACAGTTATATAATGCAGTGGTCCTGAACTTATTTAGCTCTGCTAATGGCTTATGGACTATGTCAAACTGAAACACAAAAGGTAAAGAAAAGTCACTCTAATATCTCCAAAAGTTAGCTCATGATAAAGGTATCTGTATCACTACTAGGCAATTTTTAGAGGTGCACAAACAGGATTGAAAACTGTGGTCAGGTGCTTCAGTCTGCACTGAGGCGTCTATATTAGTCTGCCCTTCTGCAATGCTGAATGCTAGCTGCTGGCTACTTCAGTATTAGCAAAGCCTACCTTCCTAAAGGCCTCAGTGTCAAAGCTGGTAGGAACAGCTTACCACATTAGTCAGGAGTTTTGGAAAATTTAAAGTTGAAGATTATAACTTTTTTTTTGTTTTACAGTTTTGGTCTTCATTATGCTTTATTGTAGTTGTGTACTCTTTTTTCTTTGGAGTCCTCTCATTTATTAATTGAATATGTTTCCACTATTGGGCCTATCATTTCCTACTAGTAATAAATCTACTGAAATGGTTTCTTGGTATGAAAATATCGTTTTGCTTTTATTGTGTTCATGAAAACTGGTAAGTCTAAACTGCAGAATATCATTAAATCAAACACCAGCAAATCAAACTAATTTTTCATAGTTGAGCTTCTGTCAACCTACTTACAATATAACCCACAAAACCTTCAAATGTTCTTACTTTCAAGGTGTTTAGTTTGTTTCGTTTTTGTTCAGTTGGGGTTTTTTTCTGTTTGTTGCCATACTTTCTTTTCCACTCATTGGACCATTTCCAGGGAGCTTTTTTTTGCTGTTTAAAAGCTTGGTCTTTTTATCATGATCACTGTAGTGATAAATAAAAAATAAATATAATTATATTTCAATTTCATCAATCAACTTGTAAGACTGTACTATTCTGTTAGGAGGTGAGTTGGATGCTCAACTTACTGCAAATGTGCCTGGATATCCCACTTCAGTGTAGTGTGTGTGACTGATTCATTTCACACTTTGAATGTCTTGTCTGTTTGGAGTATGAGCTTAAAGGGGAAAGGAACATCTGCTCTCCACATTTGCATGGTGCTGCATACACTGAAGATCTCTTCTTATTTGGCCACTATCAGTAGATACAATCTTCATGAAGGGATTCCTTCAACTACTGGGATTTTTTTCCCTCAGACTATTAAAGGCAATTTTTCTCTATGAAGATTATGTTATTTTACGAACATATACATAATATATAGTCACCAAAGTTTAAATGACATGCATAAATTGAGGGGGATGAGAACTAAAAATTCTTTTAAAGAAGACATTCAAGCTAAGTTATTCTTTTTTGCCACTCCTCTGCCTCCTAGGCTTCTCTGGTAGTTTTATTACATGTGAGGGTTATTTATCTGCCATTAGATGGGCAAATTTGAGACTACAACCCTAAATTAATGGGGTGATTAGGAGCCCATAACATAGTAAAGTTAGGGTCTTTTATGTGGAATGCAATCAAAACATTTAATGCACTCCTCTTTTTCCTTTTCCTTACCCTAAAAGACCTCAGCAGGGCCAGGAGTACTTCTCTTTAAAGCTCCTTCCCAGCAAGGCTATAAAAGAACTGAGGTCCCAGAAGATGAAGGATTTTTTTTTTCTTAGATCTCCAAAGCAACACTGTAGGTTAATAGTGCTGTCTTCACTCTTTCTTCATCATATACCTGTTTAAAAGGAACAAACATCTTCCAATATGCTAGCCTGACAGAGCTCAGATGAGGGAAGATCAGTATCTTATGGCCTTGGTAAGTGATTGCCTTTATGGCTTCAGTTGCTTCTAGGATTTGCTCCCTCTCATGTATATCAGTCAGAGAAGCAGTAACAGTGTTGCCTTAACTGGCTGCTTTTGTGTTTAAAGCAGTGATTTCTTATGATCATACCCTTCCATGTTTTCTTACTGGGATCTCTTGCTAAATTTTATCACATATTCCCAGTTAAGCCAGTTCACAGGGCTTTGAAATAGCCCAAGAGTTGCCATGGCACAAATTGCACTCGTTCTCATTGACACTGTGGCAATCACTGTGCAATAATACTGCCAAAACTAGAGCTAGCCAAATAGCTTGTTTGCTGTCCCCCTCCAGAGAGACCATCTGCCTTCAGGATGCATGTCCCATGTGCAGGGGTCTCTGCTGACCCTTCACGTTGCCTCCTGCAGCACTTCAGCTTGGTACTCCTGAGGGTTCAGCCTTGCTCTACGAGCAGGGAGAAGGGAGGGGAAAACTGGCAGGAACAGCTACATCTGAATCACCTGATCATCTTCAAAGGACCACATCACACCCTGTGGCATTCCCAGAGAGGGTTTCTACTGCAGCTTTGCTTCTGGGCTGCCGCTGCTTATTAATACAATTTCTGGCTCCAGTGCTCCCATCACTCCAAAGGCAAGCTCCCTCAGTCACTGCTGTGCACTGTGTTTAAGTATGTGCTTAGCCCTTAACACATGCTTTCATCCCGTTGAAGCCAAAGGGCACTTAAGCACTGGCTTAAGTACCCTCTGGAAGGTGAACAGGGATCTACCTAGGGCCCTGGCAATGCCAAGTAAAAAGCAAATGCAAAGACTTTCTCTGTCAGTAAACAAAACAAAGCAAGCTGATTTTTAAACCTTTTGGCATGTCTGGATGTCTTTTCTGCCACTGATGAAGGATAAACAATGCAATTATTAATTATTGATGATCGCTAATAAGAATGATGATTATCATCACCGTCATCCAGCCTTGCCATTCCTGCCACCTCTCTAATCAGTGTGATCTCACTGTTATTACACATAATTGCAATCTTCCAAGTCAAGGTAGGAGAATAAGCAACCTTGCAGTATAAATACTAAATACTTAGTATAACAAGAGTGAGAGTTCCCCAGCTTGGAGCAGAGCTAAGCAAAGTCACGGACTTCCATTCTTTTTAATTTACCATCTGTTCTGTATGACACAGCCTGTGTCTCTTTAGGGTTTAGTACCCATTTATTATCCAAAAGCCACCTCTGCCTGCTATTAAAATCACGTTGGAGTGATTTAGAGAGGGAATCCGTCCATTTGCCCAAGTGGAAAGATGTGTCATCAGCATAAACCTAAATGCTGCTGCTTTCCTGGACTCCAGGGCTGGGAAATGCCTCATCAGCACATGCGCATTCTTGTCAGCTCCAGCCACTTTCCTTCTCCTGGCAGAGTAAATTACCAAGGTCTTGGCGTTACTCATGCCTTCTTCTCCCCTCTTCCCTTGTGTTACATACATACACATCACATGCACATGCACACTTTTCTGTTGTGTCTTTCCCTCTGTGTCTCATGAAAGGGACATGAGTCAGTACCATCCCATTACTATCCTACACTCTTTTTTCTTTTAACTTCCCTGATCATTACCTTCTGTCTGTTACAGACTTAGTCAGCATGCTCATTATTCTTCCCTCTCCATTCCCTTTAATCAGTCACTCTTATATATGCCTAGCCAGGTGAGCATGCTCTTCATTCCTTCATTTTCCAACATTCACCTTGTTCCCACATTCTCTCACTCAGCCTTACCTCCTCTCCTCATTTCCAGCTCTCGCTGTCCTCACCATTATTTAACAAAATACAGCACAGATGAAGATAATTGCCATCACTTCCACACTCCCTTGGGACTTCTCAGAAATCTCCCACAGGTACCCAGACAAGCATCTCACCCTAATAGCAAATGACTGTTAAACTAAGCAGGAGATTTTCAACAGTCTCCACAAACTGAACCCAACAATGTCCCCTCCACCTGCAGGGCTGCCTTCCACAGCTTTAGCCACTTCCAACTAACTGAGCAGTCCAGAGCTGTCCTTAGGGATCCAGGACAAACAGGATCCAGTCTGAAAACAAGTTCAGGAAGGCAAAACATTTAAACACCAGGTGGCTTGGCTCCAGATTCTGGGGCAGAGCTTCTGGGGCACAGGGACTCCGTGGGAGCCCATAGTCAGAAGCTCAGTCCATACCAAGCCATCAGGTGGGAAAGACCTCCCTACACAGCAGAGAGAGGGCATGGTGGTATTACTAGTATTGCACTCATCCAGCCACTCATGCACCTACCAAAGGGGGACCTTTCTGTGCACTAAAAATTTGGGATCTTGCTTGGTTTGCTGAGATTACAGCCATTTTGCTTTCAGACTCACTACAGAAGAGGGATGTGTGCTATGCGTTCCCACAGAGGGTGGAAGATTAATGGAGCCATTGTCCCAACTTAAAACATTTTAATGAAAACGCTGGCATCACTGATGTGTATCCTTGCTTGCTGTTATTTTTTCTTACCTAATTTACCTGATAGAATACAGTAGGAGGGGACAGAAAAGGAGAAAGAAAACAAGGGAAAAATAGGTATGTTCTCACCAGAAATCCTGAATTGATTCAAAATTAATTCCTTCTCTCTATTTTAAATCAATACTTCAAAATAAGCTCAATTTTTGCTTTAGCCTTACATGCCTTTTTTTTCCTCCACACCAAACAGACTAAAATATATGTTTGGACATCTAAATTTTTATTTTTTTATAAAAGGAACAATACTCTGAAAATGAAATTACATGTTATGACTTTTTGGTATTTTATTTAGAAATGGTGATTTGAAATGCCAGTTACAATTTAGTACTTTCCTGGGGCAGTGAGCACCTGTTTTCTAGAGGGTTGATGGAAAGAGGGGATGCTGAAGTAGCAGGGTTTCTCAAGAAGTGGATCATTTGGCTCTGTTACTCCTTTTGCTTGGACAGCTAGTAGCTATATGGCCATTTATCCCCATGAAGGAGCAAAAGGACAGGAAGCATCCTCCACACAGTATGTTTCACCCTGGCCCCCCTCAGAGAACAACAGAACTGCATAAGCTGAGAAAGCAGGAAACAGAGTCATGACACGAGCAAGAGTTCAGTTTGATTTTGGTGTAAGTCTGGACCTACTAGAAAACCAGGAAAAGCATATCCCCCTTACCTGTCCTACTTAACCCCATTGTCCCATGCCAGCTTTGTCAGGTTTATCTGAACGGAGCACATCGTAGCCAGAGAGCAAAGTGAAATGCCAGGATGTGCTCTTTTGTTTGTCCCCACAGAGCACTCGGGCTGCAGGCAAAAAGGGCTGGAAAAGTCTGAACGACCACTTAACAGAAAGACCTTAAGTGGCTGATGAGCTGCCACTCTGGAGAGTGAAATGCCCCTGATTTCACCATGCTCTGGCAAGTCTGACAGCATTTCTCACTGTCATCAGATGGGGAACCATAACTATTCCAGCCCCATATCTTCATCTAACAAAGACCTGGCAGATAGACACTGCACAGGAAAGTAGTGAGGGACTGATGTGAGAAGCCCTGAGTTGAAAGAGCCAGGTGGGCAGTGAGGCAGGAGAGGGCACTGGAAGAGCTGATGAGGGAAGCCCTAGGCTGGGAGAGCCAGAAATTAATACAAGCTGATAATGCACATTAGTATAGACGTGTGCATAGGGGAAGCCATATAAAGCTAAGTTTGTCTCAAATCAACACCATTGGTCTTCCGCTTTCATGAGCACTAAAATTGACTGAAACTCAAAATACGTATTTTAAAAAATGGGAAAGGAAAAGAAAATGTCCAGTTCCTGTAAGATGATCAATAATAGCCAGTTCTAGAGATGACTTTTTCAGCCACAGGGAAACAACTGTTATTGTTGAATTGCTTGGGAACTTTGCCAGAGGATAAAGATAAACCAATAATGTCAAAGAAAGAAGAGGTGAGATTGCTGAAACCTTAGTCATGGTAAGAGGGTTGATGGAAACACTTTCAAGGGACATGTGGCAAGCCTAAGAAAAAGCAATCAGCTCCAACCAGGCACCAGAAAAAGCAAGGGGTGGGAGACTGCACACCTGTGTCACCTCCACACTGCTGCTGCTGAAACTGCCCAAGCAGATGGCATAGGATTCTACATGGACCTGCTTCAGGTGCTAACCCATGGCATGCCAGAAAACAGACGGTATAGTCTCTGGCAGGACCCTCCACGCAGTATTTTTTTGTCCTGCACTACTCTTTGGCTTCTCCTGGTCCATATAAGTGTGAAGTCCAGAAGTGCAGGCACTGCTGGGAAAGACCACGGAGCAGCCCTGTGACTTCAGGAGCAAGTCCGCTCTCTGTTACCAGGACTCCTTCAGACATGCAACACTGCAAAGCAGCCTCCACCAAGGCTTCATTTCTGCAGCAATGTTGCCTGTCACCTGTGGCTCTGAAGTCATTGCTTGCAAGCCCATGCTTCATGTACAACATACAGCCCTGGTGGACTCACCCACCACACAATATCACACTGAGAGGACTCGTCTCTGACTGCCAGAATGCTGTACCTTAAAGGGGGTCCATGGGCTTTTCCAGGGCACTGTACAGCAGTTGCTAGGTTGATGACTGAAATAGTTTTGATTGTGAAGGTCTCCAGGGAAAACCAGACCCAGCGTCATAGTTCCCTGAATTTTTGCCATTTCATCCTGGACAAATAGTAAATCTCATTCCTAAAATGGAGTCCTTTGTATTTTCCAAAGCACTGCACTGACGTCTGTACCTCAAAAGACTCTGCTATTCCTATAGCCACATGACACCATGGCACAAATTCGGGCCACAGCATCCACTGACAATAAATGGAAAGGCCCTGGGCAGACCCCAATTTGTGCCCGTGAGAGATAGGCTGTTTTGTCTAATCCCGATCTTTTCGAAGTTTCCAAATGCTCACTTCCATTACTACAGAAAAATTACAGCACATTCTGGATTTTCTGTGTTTTGCTCAAAATTTCCCACAATTTAAGAAATAACAAAAAACACACAAACACAGCCACTTCTCTGGGTGATACTACAGGGCAGTGGGCAGCTGATTCATGAGGTCCCACTGCTAATGGGCACAGAATCAGCCAAAGCAAGAGCCAAAACCCAAGGGTCCTGATTCTCAGGTCTGTCTTCTGATTGCAAAATGATGTTTCCTAGCAGCTCACACTCCTGAGATCAGCAGTGGGGTAATCAGCCCTCCCTCCCCATCATGTACCTTTGGAACATCACTGGAACATAGAATCATAGAATGATTTGGGTTGGAAGAGACCTTAAAATCATCTAGTTCCATCCCCATGGGCAGGGACACCTTCCACTAGACCACATTGCTTCAAGCTGCATCCAACCTGGCCTTGAACGCTTCCAAGGATGAGACATACACACCTTCTCTGCGCAACCTGTTCCAGTGTCTCACCACCCTAATAGTGAAGAATTGCTTCCTAATATCCAATCTAAATCTACTTTCTTTCAGTGTAAAGCCAACCCCCTCGTCCTATCACAGGATCATTGGCTTCTTTACAAAGGAAGCTGGTGTTTTTTCCCCTATGTTGCAGAAAGAGAAACTGAGGCACAGAGGAAAGTGATGTGACTTACCTGAGGTTATTCAGGAGATGAGTGGGACATCTGGACCTACAACCATGAAATTCCAAGAGCTCAAGTTCTTGAAAGGTCTGATCACAGATACCTGCTGTTAGGTTTATGAATGAGGAGGGAGGGATGTCCTCTGCAGTATTTGGGATCCTGTAGTCCACACTGATTTGGTCATTTTGGAGGTTACAGCCTTATCACTGTCGAGAAGAACTCAGATCCCACAGGGATGGACAGACTCCCAGGTTATCACATCTGTGATGGACATTAGAGCACGTTGATTCTGCAGGCATCCCATCAAAGTCTTCCACCTCTGACCTGCCTGATGATCCTTTTAGATAAGGGGTCATTTACATAGCCTGCTCTGTCCTCAACCTCTCTGCTAGCAGAGATTCTCATTTGATACTGACACTTGCTTCTGTAAGAACACCTCGGTGCTGGTCCCCCCTGACTTGGTACTTTGAGACCACAGAGAAGTCACCCCAAGTGCCTGCTGACTGCTCAGTCCCACCAGCTGTCACCCAGGTGGGACCCCACGTCTCCAGCAGAGCCAAAGTTCTCTGCCCCCCTCCCTCTTCCTGTTTGTGCTGCTCTTTAAATGGCTTTGTTTTGCTTAAGCATCCCTTTTCAAGTAATGTTTAGCTTCCAGTTGGAATGAGCTCCAGGAAGCATGGCCGGGTCCCTGCTTGGAACAACGGTCTGTAATTTACGGTGAGTTATGTTTCAATTACCTCGGTGTTATAGCGTCTTGGTGAGGGCAGGCATTATGTCATGTCAGGGATACAGGAGAGGGAGAAAATACAGACGCTCCCATTACAGCCAGTGATGGAACAGTTTTAATAATACTGCAGGAAAAAAATAAAGAGAAGGGGAGCGCAAATGACTTTCTAGCCATACCATTACTGCACATTAGTAACCCAGCACAGCCAGGGAGAGAGAGGGGGAGAGGGAAGTGGGGAAAGGAGAGGCACTGCTGAGTGACAGGGAAAAGGAAAGGGGAGAGGAGATAAATGGGGCAGAGGAAGGGAAAAATAGGGTAAGGCAGGAGAAGAGAGGGAAGGAGGGAGGGCATGATGGAAAAAGAGACAGAGAAGGGCATCAGAGGAACAGGGAAAGAGAAAGGCAAAGGCACTGAGTGAGAGATGCAAGAAGAAAGGCAGCAGGAGAGAAAAGATGGGTCATTGTAGAGGTATAGAGAGATGCTCACTGCCTCAGCCCCACAGTTCTACTATCCCACAACCCACTCACTTGCCCCCCGCCACGTCCACTGGCCTTGGTTCACCAGCTGGCTGTGGGGAATGGCAAGGTTGGCAAGAAGCCACAGGAATGTGGAAGAGAAGGCATAGTTACTAGGCTTTTGTGAATGATATTGCTTTGTTGCTAGAACAAAGTACTCGACTTTCCAATAATAACTATCCACCTTTTTTTTTTCAATCAAATTTCCTTTGTCATTGTGACTTTTCTTAATTTTATTTCACTCGGATAAGCCTCTCATATCCAGCTTGCTGCCTCAATCGACGCTCTGCCTTACTCTCAGTCACCCTGCCCATGTGTGCCAGCCTGCTCTCTCCTTCTTTATTTTCTTGACACAAATGGCAGTCATTTCTCAGAGAATGTGCTGGGTGAGCCTGCTTTGTAATTCAAACCTTTTATTCAGGTTACCATTATGTACTAAAGAGGAAAATATGTATTGGCTAAACTGCTTCTTTAGTGATGGTCCCCAGGATGAGAGGGAAGGGCTTGGACATGGGACTTCATGAGGACCTGATGCCTCCCCGCCTTGCTCATCACTTGCCTGGGAATCTAGATCATTTTAACTGCCACCTGCCTTCCCCCTGTGGGGAGTAAACCTTCTGGTTGGAGACGAATTTGTGCCTTTCTGTCAGGGTTCATGCTTGGGTTGAAAAAACCAAGAACCTTTGGCATATCAGGAAAAATAGTGTTGAAAATTGGGAATGCAATTTGAAGGAGGCATGAATAAGTGAGATTTTTTCCTCTGCCTGGATAATTTATATCAGTATAACTACTACAGATTAGTATCCACCTGTGTAGGCTTATTGTACCCATGCAATGCCATAAAGCTTCAGTAAACCTAAGGCAGGGATTCCCCACCATTTCAAATGGCTTCATGTTGCTACACCAGTAAAAACAAAAGTTGCCTCCCTGTCCCTCAGATTTAGGAGTTCCAGAATGTTGTTAGTAGAGAGCAGGGATAATATTACAGTGTTTCAAGTTGTGCACCTGCACATTCAGTACCATATCCATACAGTACCAGTGAATACAGTTGTATAAATGTGGCCTGAACCAGGCACTGGCACAGGGAGGCACATCTCTTCTGTATGCAATAAAGGGTGCATGCCTGCCTCATGACAGTTACGAGAAAATAAGATGCCAAATGATCTAGTTTGATATTAAAAGAACATGAGTAGGCAATCCTTGTTCCAATGCAAAGCCTGCAAAACATTTTTCCCATCAACATGCCCTGATTACCAGTGTGAATTTGCACTGTATCAGCAGCTTGTCACTGTGTGACTGGCGTTTTTGCCATTGTCATGGGTATAAAAATAAAAGTTAAAAACGATCGGACCGTGGTGCGGCGGCTGCCTTGCGCTGGCGGCCCTGGCGGCTGCTTTCTGCTCCGGGGCCGCCCGCCCCATGCCC
>VYZS01072003.1:3039-30040 GCA_013400695.1 Neodrepanis coruscans
TGTATATATTTTAAATAATAAAAGGAAATCAAATTGGAAAAATTACAGTGATAGGTAACAAGGTATATTAGCTACCACACCAGTCCTATTCTGAATTGAGGGAAGGAGAGTTTTGCTACTGATTTTTAAAAACGGCAGACAAGTTAAAATTTGGATACAGAGTTCACAACAGTACATTACACTCATGAAGAATTCTTGTTATAGAAACTCAGCTTTTCATGGGGAAGTGATGTAAAACAGGTTATAAAATCCTGGGGCCTGACGGATCAGTAAAAATATTTAAGCAGAAAGGTAAAGAGTGTTTGGCAATACCATTTTTATCCACTCATTCAAATTGTCAATCACAAAAACAACCACTAACTCAGCTGCTGCTCGGGGGAGTTACCTCACCAGAGGATTTCCTAGCTCTGGAGGGAAGGAAAGGGAAGGCAGTGTAGCAAGGCTAAGCATATCTTGCACAGCATGTGGATAAAAATGGCTTTTGAGGTTCTGCCGCTACTACTAGATAACCTTCACAGCATGAATATTCAATAACCTGTCTGTTCCCCTCTCCTTATGCCATCAGGAAGAAAATGGACATATACAAATGTAACAGACAATGCAAAACAGCAGAGTGTAATTGAGTAAAGACGTGTAGCAATGAATTGTCTTCTACATAGCAGTATAACACCAGCTATTTCCTCTTTAGCATTCTTATTAGGTTACACATGCAATTTAGATGTAAAAATCCTTAAAACCCACACATACTCTCATTCTCCCCCAATGCTATCTTGCATTTCCAATATTCTCCTCTCATTCACTATTTTTTACCTATTTGTTTTGGTAGCAAACAAAATAAGGCAACTCCAGGTACAGGACTTGAAACACTTTATGTTCAAAACCAAACAAAAGAAAAAAAAAAGTGAAAAGAAAAAGCATGACAAGTGAAAAACAAGTTATATAAATCATATTCCATTGGAGAATATAGACAAATTAAAGTTAAACACAAAATAGAATTATATATACCAACTTCTAAATTGCCCTGCATTTATTATTGTAATTTGGATTTTTCATTTAGAAAGAACATGAAATAATTCTTCCCAAATGCTAGCTGCTCCTAGATCTTTGTAATATATACTTATATAAAATGTAGAATTGAGATCTCTATTATCAAGAATATTCTGATACAGCTGATATCCATAAGAAAAAAGATGCAACAGAAAAGGATTTTAAACCTGTGGTAAATTTGCCAGCCTGCAAAGTCCTGCATCAAAGAATGAATTCAGGAAGACAGAGTGAGCAATACAGAAGTGCCAAGAGACCTTCATGGATTTACAAATACTTCATATAAACAAATTTTCAAATAGCTTTATTCAGAGTAGCCTTTCTGCTCTATTAAACATAGCAAACAGCTGCCAGATTTATTCAGACAAATAATCAACAACCACAGAAGTAAAATGGCAGAAGAAAAAGGAATTTTGGCAACAACTCCACAGAGGACCACAGTTATTCTCCAAGTACACTTCTTCTATGTGCTCATGGTTCTGTATGGCCAGTCAGGAGGAAAAAAAGCCCTCAGTCACAGTAAAGCATACAAAAACTCTATCAAAATATCACAAAGCAAGCAAATATAAAAACAGGGAGGGAAGAAGCACAGTAACCTGCCTTCTTTTCACCACAACCTCAGCTACAATTTTTAGAAGGGAACAGTTTAAAATAAATGTGCCACAGCTTTGTTCAATCACTCACCTTGGTTTGCTGAGCAGGTATAAAGCAGAGAGGCAGGCTTTAGCCAGCAAAGGGTAAGAACAGCAAATAAGTATCAATTGGTTAAAAAAACAAAGCACAATCCTAACTTTCCACTGCAGCCATAAGCATAACTGTAAATGATCTAGGCAATATTTCAATTACTTTTTTAATAACTCAAAAATACAAAAGCAAGAAATTTTCAAAAGCATTAACTAATAATTCATAACATTAGTCATTGGTGTTCTTGACTGCTTGATGGATATACTGAGTTTCTGAGCCTTATACAGCAATGAGACAGGATCCCATGGGTATATTCTCATCTCAATGTGAAGAGATTTACACATGTAAATCCCCATACATTGAGATAGATGAGTAAACACTACTACGTTCGAATGCACCCAAAATGTAACCATTTGTATTTTAAAATATCCAAGAATCATATCCAAATTAAGGATAGCAGTATCGACTATTCCATTTAACACATGGTCAAGCCTAAGCACAATTTTGTCTAATTATTTTGCATAAAATATTCATGTCACTAAAAGCTTTTATGAACACTTGTGTTTGGACTAGCATCAGAAACTTACATTCTTTAAAGATACAATATTAAAAGAATGCAGAAGTATAAAAACAGTGTCACCTTTCCAAAACAGTATTTCAGTAAGAGAATTTTTACATATATGAAGTGTGAAGTGAAAGTGAAAATTAAAATCGTCTTCGAAGTAGCTGAGGAACAGGTAAACTAACAGTATTTAAAATTAGCAGTGGAATAAAGACTAGTAAAAATAGACATGAAATCAAGATATATTTGGTTTATTTCCTTGAGCTGGTGTACCAATTTTCTGCTTTACTGTTAGTAGGAAAGACATTCACATTTGATGGTAGGAAGCTAAAACTCTTTGAGCCAAAAGACTGCTTCAGGGTAAAGGGTAGCTCAGTGGTTTTAAAGGTACATTGAAAAGCTGTCAAATACCACTGCACATCCTTCCTAAGAGATTTTTAAACTACTTATTAGTATCAGAGCAAATACTATCAGCAACTAACACAACCACCTACAACTGGAAGTACTTGCTGTACACTTCGTAAGTGAAAGACACACAGCCCTCTTCCCATCTAAATATATTTATTGCAGCTGCTGAAATATTTCTCACCTTGCTCCTTCTTAAAGTCTTTCTCTGACATAGTGACAGGCAAGAGCAGTTCTCCAACAGGGGGTTGAATGCTAACATTGAAATGATCGTCCTTTGTGCTAAGAAAACAGAAATTGCAGAGAATCAACCAAGTGCTTCAACACAGATTAATACATACATATCAGCTCCAAATTTTCTACGAAATCTTTAAAAAGTGTAAGAACTACCTGAATGATTTCTACCTTGTTAATCTGAAAGCTTTCTACCTTCTCACATTAGCAGAGCTGACTCATTTTCTCCAGTATAAACGTAGTATTAATATAGTATGCATGGTCTTATATATCTTAAAATATTTCTTATTAATAAAAAATATTTTTTACTCATATTAATGTTTACTTGTGATCTACAAGGCATCACACTCAAAGTAAATGCTTGTTAAGGACAAATTACTGTGGATTTTACAAATACTTCAAAAGAACTCTTTCTCGTACATTCTGTCATCAGCAGTAACTGTCCCAGAAATAGGGCTAAATGTAGGAAAGGTATAATTTCAGATAGAAAGATGATTATTGTCTGAAAAAAACACAAACATGACAAACATTAAATATGGTAGTAAGAAAGAAATATCTTTGATAACTTCAATTTTACAATATTTTGTATATTTAAACAAAAACTCAGCACACTGGTTGATGTAAAAGCACACTGGGAAACTGCAGAACTTGAGGCTGTTTTCTTAATAGCAGTGTTAAAAAATACTATATCACTAGAAGCATACTACTATCAAATGTTACAGGTTCCTCCTTAAGAAATACATATCATACAGTGTACTTGCTCTCCCTATCTGTTAACTTCTCTAAGTTTCCAACTATTTTGTCTTAGAATTCCTCAAGGCTACAGAAATTCAAGATATATTCACTCTGCTATGTTTCATCAACAGGATTTGTCTAGCAATTCCAGTCAGAATCTTTCTTAACGCTTTGAGGTCTGAGAAACTTTTAGTAAAGAACATTTTTTGTTTACTGATGTACCAAATAGTCAATACATATTGATTGCTGATATGTCTCAGATATCTTACTTAAATATAATGGTACCATTATTAGAATGAAAAATATGTTTCAACAATTGATGTTCATGGTATTTAAAATAACCTAAAATGCATTACAGACTTCTTATAATTCTGCAACTTTGAAATTCTGAAACAAGACAAACAGATGAAAAAAATCCAGCACTAGAGATCAGTAATATAGAAAACATGTACATCTCCCTCCTAAAGATGCAATCAATATAAGCCACCTGAAAACAGACAAGCATTTTACAGCCCTATTATTCAAAATTCTAATACTTTCTCTAATTACCTATTATCAAAAGCAAATGCTTAGGACCTAGTACATTCTTACTTTCTAGCTTCTGATGTGTTATAATTATGCTTATGGATGCAATCTCAGGTATGGGCTGTTCAAATCAAACTCATTGTTTTTGCTAACTTTTTTGAGAATTGCTATTCAGTAAACTTACAGGGAAATGACCCCTTCGAACATGGCTAGTATTTCCCTTACAAAGAATCATTTATGAAACGCTCTTTTAAAACTTAACAAATTCTCACTTTTTTTTCTCTTATAATACTTCAAATACCATCCATCTCTAATGTAATTTTTATAATAAAAGGCCAGGAATTGTTTGACCATCTGGCCTTATTAAGTGAACTGTAAAATAAGAAATAGGTATTTTTTTCTTTAATTTTTCCTTTGAAAAGTGATTAAGAACTCAATCAGCTTAAGAACTGACAGAAGGGTCCTAAATCAACTGCCTCATTAACTTTTTGCTGTTTATATCTACTACTTGGACTATAAGCCTAACACTTCTAATAATACCTTCATTGTCACTGTTCAACTGATCATTCAACCAATGTTATATTCTGTATTTAAACAAGAGGTGCACTACATAATTCAGCATGAAACAGATACTCTGTCTTGTACACAATGATTCATGTCCTGCATTGACTGGGCATGCCATTTGTACATAAACTTGACTTACAACATCAATTATTAGATTGCTTTAAAATATATGTAATAATATTTTCACAATAAGAAGGAATAAAAGCATGAGCACAGCTTGGGTTTTATAAGGCTGTAACTGCACAAGAGGACAACTTGACACCTCTGCTGTTAGCAAACATTCCACTTCCCCTTCCTCTAGTGAATAAATAGCTTATATATATTCTTCAATAGACCATGAACTCTTAATAGTATACGAAATCCTGATTACTAGTTGTTCTTCAGCCTACTCTGTTCTTAATTTTATATTTGTAAGCATCTGGTTTACTTCGCATTACTTTAATTCCAGCATACTTCACTGAATTTCATTTTCAGCTAATCATCTTTCTTTACAGATTCTCTTTATCAGACACTTCACAGGTTAAATGTACGGCTTTTGTTTATTGATCTGCACCTCTTTTATTGCATCTTTACGTTACAGAGCTCATAATACCTAATTTAACAAAATTAATTTCATAATTCTGTAGAACCACAGAAAATTTGGAAGAGGCATTAGGAAATCACCTGGTCCTACCTCCTGCTCAAGCCAGAGCCATCTTAGTTCACACTGCTCAGAGCCTTGTCCATTTGAGCTCCGAATATCTCCAAAGATAGAGATTTCATCAGACATCTAATGGACAAGTTTCATAATAAAACAGAGTCTTGCAGTACAGCTATTTAAATTCCCCCAATACCCAGTAAGCAAAATTCCAGTGTATTTAAGTTAGTCCTTTGTATTTTTAATACTATAGTTAGTACAAATGATGTTTAAAAAAAATGCAGAGGTGATTTGAAACTTGAACATTAAGAACTGGCTGGACAACTGGTTCAAGCTGTATGGAAACATGTGTCAGGTGATGTTGTTCTAACTTTCCTGGAAGATCAAGCTGAAGAAGCTTACTGGAAAAAAATCCCAAGTTTCTCAAGCCAGTGAAACATATTTCATATTTCAAAAATGAAGACTGCATTTTCTGGTATTAGCAAGTCCAACTGGTAAGATACAGCCTTAATGGAACAAGAATGCTTAATGAGAAGTCCTCAAAAGGAAGCTCTAAAAGAATCAAACAACTGGGGACGTCCAAGAACAGTACCTTGCCACTAGTTTGCAAAATCTGTTTTGGATTTAATTGTAAACTTAGAGACAAATAATGTTAGACTTCATTACTCTTACATATGCCTTAAAAACTGTTAACAGTTGTTGTGGGTTGGAAAAAAAAATAAAACCGTTCCCCCACACCACTCCCTGACGGGGCTGTCCCGCGGTCCCAGGGCTGTCGCGCCTGTGGAAACCGCGTCGGGAACGAAGCCGCAGCATGCGCTGGGAGCCACCAGGGCTGCGGGTGATGGTGCCACGATGGCCAGCTACAGCCGGCGAACCAGCAGCGGTGGTGGCACTGGGAGAAGCTGGCGAGGGCGGCGGCTTTGCCCGGCCCCCAGAGGGGCCGGCAAAGGCAGCAGCTTTGCCCAGTCCCGGGGGAAGCCGGCGAGGCAGCGGTTTCGCCTGGTGCTGACAGCGGCCGGGCCCCGGGCGGGGGGCGGCGGCGGTGGTCCGAGCTGAATCAGCTGGTGCAAGCCCAGCAGATCGCCGCCTCCACCACCCCTCCGTCTCCCGGCCGCGGTCCGCTCCGGGGCACGTGCCGTGCGGGCAGCGGTGGCTCCTCCTCGTCCCCCCGGGAGCGCAGGGCCGCCCCTTGCCTGCGGCAGCAAAAAGAAAAAAAGCGGCGGCTGCGAGCGGCGCGGGCAGCGGCGCCGGAATGTGACGATTCTGGCTGGACGCTGCCATGCAGACCGACCACATGGCCATTGCGGGGCGGCGCCAACGGCAGCGGCGGCCCAGCAGCGGCTCTGGAGCTGCAGCGGCCACGAAGCAGCTGCGACGGTTCAGCCCGCTGCGCTGGCGCTGCTGCCCGGCCCTGCGGGCGGCGGCGCCAGTCCGGCGATGGCGGCCACATGTAAGCCGGATGGTGGCCGCCATGAGCCGGAAATGCCTTCCCGGCACGCGTATCACTTCCGGGCGGAGGCAGTTTCTCCCATGAGCAGCTGCGTGCCGGGGCGGGCCCCGGGGGCGCCGGCCAATGGGACGAGGGCCAGCCCTTGGGGCGCCACCCCCAGAGGGCGGAAACACTAGAACCTTATAAAACGGCTGCGTGGACGCCATTCTGGTCTCTTTGGGCCTTGGAGATAGCAGGAGAACCATCATCTCTCGTCTTCACCGGGATCTAGTCCACGTGGAAACTGAGTCGGGGATTCTGCTACCAGGGTTTGGTGAGCACTTTCTGGGAGGGGGATTTTCTTCCCTTCAGCAGAAGGGTTGTTCCTTCCTTTTCATTTTTTTTTCTTTTTTCTCTCTTCCTTTCCCTTCCTTTTGTGGCTTTTCCTTTCGTTCCCGCGGAGGCAGGTGACCTGGGGGCTACCTTGCAGCTATTCCCCAGGGGCCAAAGACCACATTTTTCCCTCTTTCAGCACTAAAGCACTTCAGCACTCGGGCTAAAAAGGGAGGGAGGGAGGGGGGTGCGCGGTTTTTGTAATCTTCTTGAGTTGTTTCCTCAGTCGAAACCGGGCAGAGGTTCACGGCTAAGGGGATCTTGAGACCACGTGCTCCCTTCTAACTACCCCATAGTCTCTCAGCCGGGCCCAGAGGGAGAGAGAGACAAGCACTGTCTCCAGAGTGTCCTCACCTCAAACGCGGGCCCTGGAAAAAATTAATTTGTTTGTCTGTTTTGCACTTTATTTGTCGAGTTTTGGTGTTTGCGCAAAATAAACTGTGATTTTTGTGTGTTTTCTTCATTTTTGGGGTGTGTTTGTGACTTCTCTGAGTCTCTGCTCCAAAATCACTGAATTTGTGGTAAAACCACCACAACAATACATATTGTGTTTTTAAAGGCTTCCATCACTTTCATGATTCAATTTCAAGGATCACATGAATTTATCTTCTGATGCACCCAATTAAGACCAACAGATGAGAGGCAATAATGCTTTCACAGGAACACAGGCAGACATACTAGCTCTGTGATAAACAGCACTGCAGGACTAACATTCAAACCCTTAAAAGATGTGCAGTTTTAAGGTTTTATTTTAGATGACTGCAGGGAGCAGTTAGCACCTGTCACTAGAAAACAGCAGCTATTTCCTCTCTCTTCTTTTTTTTAAATCTTTAAAACTAATGCAAATAATACTAATACATGTGAATGAGTTCTTTTAAGATTCTACAATAACAATGTTTAAAGTTTTAATATCTAAGGCTTTTAAAAAATCATTATTCTAATAGGAGAATAGCGAATATTCTTCTTGTTCTTTATACTGTCCTTTTTTGTGTCACTCCCAGTAGCTGCTTGTCCGAGAATACATCTATCCCAAACCAGCTTACTATTTTTATCTTACATTCAAAAAATCTCTACAAATAATCAAAAAAGAATGGAAAAGGAAGAGCAATATGCTGAGTTCCTACAACACAAAACATGGAATGGAGAAGTCTGGAAGACATTGCTCATAGAAAGGATAGTATCTGGCTCCTATGAGAAATAAAGGGCAAAGCAACAGAAAAAATGAGAGCAGTTGTCCATGTCCAGCCTTATTTTTCCAGGTCAGTTATGTATCTCAGTAAATTAATTGTTTCCTGGAATAGGGCTAACTGACTTCTTTAGAGTAATAAAATAAAGAGAAGAGTACCAGATTTCTTGTCTTACATCTATAAGCAACTTGTGATCTGCTGACAAAGCAGTAAAGAAGGAAACAGCAAGAAACAAGTGAAAACACAAGTGATGGTGATGTGAAGACAGTCCTGCATCTCTAACATTAGTTTTTAATATATTCCATAACATATTCCACTACATAATTGTAATCAGATGCTTTTGTGCAAGCATCTACACCTGAATGCATGCTTGCACTCAATAGAAATACTGACTGCTACCCTACTGATCCTCTTCATTTACTTCACTTTGCAGGTAGAAGTTTTCTGCTTGATAGGATTTCTACATCAACACAGAGTGAAGTAAGTGAATTTCATGCTGCAAAAATTCTCTTCCTTGGAAAACAAAATGTAGAGCAAAATCTTTTACAATAAGATGGAACCTGCAGAGAGCAGATTGAACAAGGTTTTCAAATCTCATTCATGGAATTTATTTCATTTAAGAAAATGCTAGATTCTTCTTGCTACACCAACCTCTTCTGGAGTAATCACTAATACTTTTTCTTTATATAGTCCAGGGCAGATGAAGTGGCCAGAGAGCTTTCTTTTTTTCAGCATAGCAACAGCGGAAGAGTATGTATAGGGTCCTATCTCTTTTAATGACACTGAAACATAGGAAATGCCAATATAAGGGTTTGTAAAAACCTCTGTCACATGTCACACTATTTTTTCACGACCTAATTATTCTGAAAAGGAATGAAAGGCATAGAAGTAGCTGCTTTCGTTCCATTTCTCTTTCTTCTTGGGATCTTCTTGGCATTTCAACCCTGAGAAAACCAAGGAAAGAGATGCATGGCATGAACACTTTCCCTATGCCAACTGGTTTCAGAGAAAGCTAAACAACACACTACATACTTTTCAAAAGATCAGGAAAAAGAAGAGAAGAAAACAGGTTCTTCATGAATTAATTTTGTACTCAAAACTGTGGTTCTTTCATGGTTTTGGGAATAGCTAAGAGAATTTGGAAAGAGGGGATTCGAAAAACAGATAAGAGGAGGTAAAGATAAGCTTCTTCTCCAGTTTTCAATGTTGTAAAAATGACATCTCCCCTTCACTTTTAGTTATTCATCAGATACCTACAAGAAATTGGAGATTTGTCTATTGAGTTTTACAAATGCAGGCAGGAATTCATAATTCTGAATACATGTACACAGAATAGGATAAGGGCATGAATATGTTGTAACCCTCTGTCTCTATAACCTTCCTTGCCTTTTCTCACAAGTGATTCAAATGTCTTCATTCCCAGCATCCATGGTCAAGTTCTGACATGGCAAAGCCCCCAGATCTTTGGAAAACTGGTAATCTCAGAAAACTGGCAAGTTGTGAGAAAGACCCACGAATGTCTGAAAAGCAGAGCCATACAAGACAATAGAGATAACATAAGAGACAGTGGTAGGATTGTTAACAAGGTGATCACTAGGAGCTCAAGGATTCAAAAGAAAACACACTGATATGGAAATCTTTAAAATATGAGAAGGGAAAAAAAAGTAATTCCATATTCAGTGGAGTACTAGCAACAGTGAGTCTGTAGCATCAAGGAAACATGCCAGCTTTCCTCAGCTGATGCCTATATGCTTACCTAAGGCTGAGGTCTTTTACTGGGATGGTGAATATACTAAAATTTAGCTAGAATTCAACAAACTTGCAACTGCATGTGAGTTAGCCAGTAACAAATGGCTTTAAACTTCTAAGCTGTGTATACCCTCCTTGCAAAATGAGAACAACGTAACCTAAAAAGACAAAGTAACACTCAAAAAAATCTTTTAAAAGACCAAGTTCCTTCATTTATTTCTCTTTAACTTTCTGCTTGAGAGGCATTATCATGTAGAACACCAGTGCAGCTGAAACAGTCTGCCTCTGCAAGGAGGTGGCAAAATTAAAATAGCAATGAAGAGATGTGCTCCTTACAAGCACATAGTGTAAATATCCTAATCCTAATACACATTCTAAATTAACGCATTAGGCACAGTTTTTAAGTTAAGGTGTTTTGCTTCTTTTTAATCAGATATGTGATCTTGGTAAGCTTTGCTTAACAAAAACAGTATTTGAGAGGAAGGTCTGTCAAAGTTCAGTCCTTCAAACCTCTCTATAATACAGTTTCTCCTTCATCGTCCTTGAACTTGTACAACAAATTGTGAAAAAGATCTAAATATTTTATGACCCTTGTTAGGTTTCTTTTTTATACAGTTTGTAGTTATCGAACCACTAATACCACAGCACATCCCCAAGCAGAAAGGTAGTGTTTGCTATGCAAAACACACAGTCCATGATTGGCATCTAAGACCAATTGATCTACCCATTACCACTACGTCTCTACCCCCACAAGCTCTACTACAAAGCTATTGATTTAAACACTGCCGATCGGTTTCCATTTTCTGATTTTGGGCAGGCCAATTAAGAAAGTGAGTAATTGTGATTACACCACTTCAGGATCAATTAAATTTGATGCAAGATAAA
This sequence comes from Neodrepanis coruscans, assembly GCA_013400695.1. NCBI lineage: Eukaryota > Metazoa > Chordata > Aves > Passeriformes > Philepittidae > Neodrepanis > Neodrepanis coruscans. Next base: position 14,076 of record VYZS01072003.1, read on the forward strand.
GTGCTCCTCTTAGAACAATGTAAAGAAAATTGTTATGATCAGGAACATGTTAGTGCTGAACATGCTTCTATCAAAAATGCAAAATAACTGATATCTTTCATAAAGATATGGTAGTAGGAAATACGAGAGTATCAACACCTTTGTGTGCACAATATTTCAACTATATTTTGACAAACCTCTATCTTATTTTGGATAAAAGCACTTCCAGAAGTGTAAGAATTTTAAAAGGCTGCATCTGAGTTGTCTGAGACATAGCTCACAAAACAACACATTGCTCAATTTCTTCAGTGATACTGAAGATGCATAGGATTTTGAACAACATGTGTTTTCAAATAGCAAATTTAATGCAAGGAACATTTAACCTATTTTTATAGTATTTTCTAAGAACTAGTGGCAAAGAAACAAGACCCTATCAATTAGAAAAGGAACAAAGTAAGCAATTCCTATTCTTAATTTAATTTTAAACTTAGCTTGAGCGCTTTGTCATTGGACTCACATTGTCTAAATCATTAAAATGAATATACCACTGAGGTCTGAGGCAAATCTATTTACAGTGATGTTACTCATAGTCTGGTTGGTGTTTAGGAATATTGATCTGTCTTGTTTGTCTAATAGGAAAATAATAAACAATTACTAGGCAATGTTGGAGAAAGTAATCAGTTTTTATATATCACTAATACAGCAGACCTCCCAAAACATAAAGGTGATGATCTGCATAAAATCAATGTGTTATGCTACATTGCTTATCCTCATCACTGCTAAGATTCCTAGCAATAAATGGTGTAAGTTTGAAATCAAATCACTGGTATACTAAAAATATGTGCTTGAAAGAAAAATATCTGCTCTATTTAAAAAATGTTTCTGCTTGATAAACTGAGAATATTCAATTTTTAAAAACTCAAGTATATTTAGGGAAAGAAAGCCTAGCATTGTGAAGCAATTTTGATCTCACTGCCTAGAAGGGAACTTCCTCCCCAAACAAACCTACCATGAGGCAACACTCCAATGCTGTTTCCAAGTTCCAGCAAACACCATACAGACCAGCTATAACAATATGATATACAAAAACTACATGCCACAGACATCTTGCTGGAGGCACAAATAGATTTAAAATTACAACATTGTACTAGGAAATGTTTGAGATATTAAAAAATTCAATAGCAAAACTTCCCTGTCCCTAGAACAAGAAATCTTACTTCAGCAGTACTTTTGGAATCACTAGGCTACACCTCTATTATTGCAATTTTCACACTATGTTTAATAATCTGTAAATTATAGCACACGTTGTGCTTAGTGCTTAGTAGCATTACACTAAAATTGCTACAGTATTTAAGAAAGGGGTACAGAACTTTCCCAAAGGGATTCCATTAAGCTGGAATTCAGCAAAGTGAATGTCTCTTCAATATTGTTTTTCTTTTTTTTTTTGTACAGAATATTGGAAGCAGTGATTCTTGCAAAAAAATACATAAACCCCCTACTATTTCAAAATATGTAAAAAAAAAAAAAGTCATGTAGATCTAGATAATGGCTTTTGCAGAGTTTCAAAGAGTATAGAGAAGATGTCTGGCTTTCCCTCATCCATTCTTTCCCAATGTTTGGATCTACTACTTTAAGTTTATCCCGGTTTCAAAGGCTAGTTTATAACAGAATTCTCACTGGATGAACAGGTTCTCTGCTATCCTAGAAAGCAGAAGAAACTCATACAAACGAGGACCTTGAATGTGCCAATAATGAGCACAAAACCCATAAATCAAGTAAGTAAGATAAAAATCTAGTTTGCCAGCTAGTTACTTGTTTTCATTCTCTTGCTACATATTTGAAAGAATCTCCAGCATGAGAAACAAACTCCTTTGGTCAGAAAAATTTGGGGTTGGTTTCATGCAGTCATGTTACATAGATCACAAACAGCCACAATAAGCACTTGAGGCAGTCAAACTGTTCACACTATGTACCTTTTTGACTAGCAATTTCTTACAGGGAAGAACACACAGAAAACACTACAGCAGCATAGTCAGATCTGACTGCTCCTCTCAAGATGGTATTAATAAGAAGAATCTTAAGAAGAATGGAACAAAAAAATAAAGCTTAAGAGCAGAGAATTCTAAATCAGAAAAGGACTTAAGGCTTCTGCTTGGTATCACTTACACTAAAGGAAAAACAGGGCCCCCAAACATAGCATGTTGAAGAGTTTGTGAGTGTAATACATGATTTCAAATCTAATACTGGGCTTACGATCAAAACTATGTTTTGAGAAGCAAATGCTAAAAAAAAATTTGGAAGGTTAAAGAAAACATAATTCTTCTAACAGTAAAACTGAACATTAATCATGTATTATTTCTCTGAAAACATGCCAGATATACATGATGTTGTGATTTTTATTTAATTCTTTAAATATTTAATAAACAGCAAGCCTGTTACTGCTAAGTAAACTTCCAATAAACACTACTTTTGCCTTCCAAGAGCAAAAAATTACCCTCCCTCTCCCAAGAACTCACCATAACTGGAAACTGGCTGTCTGAATAGAATCACAGAAGTCAATACCCACTGCAACCATAGTGGATCCTCCAGGCTCCAGGCACTCTACATGAGAAGATTTTTAACAGATAAAGTACCCATGCAAGGCAACAGAACATTCTAGCTGTAATCCCCCAAACTTCATATGGTTAAAAATCCTGTGTTGTAACCCCCCAAAAGGTCTGTAACAGAAGAACTGATAGTTGTAGTTTTATTTCAAGTTGGTATCATCATCATGTCACATTTGCATGTTTAATTGTTTTGGATCACCCCTCCCACAGATTTAATGCATGTGAAATGTTGCCATGTCAATCTCACAACCTCACCAACAACAGCAAGTATTAGTGTGAGTATGAGTATGAGTATTAGACAAGGAAAATTTTTTACAGAAAAAAGCCATATTGAAGTTACATCCTTTTGTTGAGTACACATCCAGCAGAGAAATGACATTTTCAATAACACCAGTAGGCAGATTTAGTTAGAAAATAGAAAACCACAACAAATATTAATAAAATTTACATTAATATACACAGTAATGGAAAAGGAGCTGAACTTAAACTATTTGATCATTACCGTGGTTTACTTATCTCTCAACATTCCACTTGCATTAGTTGGAAGGGAGTAGAAAGATTATGAACATAAAATGGAAGATCATTTTTTGCTATACAAGCAGTGCAGACTGAGACACTCTTGACAGTTAACGTAACAAGAGACATGCTCATTCCTAGCTTTTTGACTAAATCACTACACTCTTTCCTTAATGTTGTGGAGACAAAGCTTTTTTCAGAGGCTTTTTCTTTTTTCTTAAAAGCTTTTTCTTTCTTAAGTAAAAATACTAAAACCAAACACTGAAGCAGAGTTTGACTTTTCAAGATTACATCAAAGAAAAGCTATAAGCACAGTTAAAAGAGATTAATTCAGATAAAAAATTCCAAGTCTGTGTAAAGCATTGAAAGACTACAGGCTCCAGCTCAAATTCAGAATAAACTTTACCAAATCCTTTAAGCTGAATTTTTTCAAATGGGATTTCAAAGGAACTTAGCCAACAAGAAAATGTGGAGCACAGGGACTTCGGTGGAATAATCTGGACCATTTCTACTGCAAAAATCAGGACTATTGTCAACAGTAATTGCAGCTAACTGAGGCAAAACTAGACTTATACTCCAGCAGTAGGAACACCTGTCTACAATGACACTTCTGTTAGTTCTACTTGGAAATTATGGGATATGTTTTCCAAGTGCTGGCAAGATAAAAATGTTATATGAACAAGGTATATAAACTTCGTTCTTGATAAAGTGACAAAGAATACAGAAAATTTGCATTCAAGCAAGAAAAGCAACATTTTTGGAAGGAACTACAGATGATGAGCTACTTTTCTACAGAAGAAATCAATGGCTTCACAGGACAGGTACCACAAAATCTTCCATGGTGAAATAAATACTTTAAAGGGTAGGATTGTTTTCTGGAGCTCAGGAAGCCTGACATGGACAATTTTTTAATTACACTTTCTATTTTCCGTGTTTTTTATCTGGGACAAATAAAGGCTACTTTTAATTGACTGTTTCTGTGGGTACAGTATCTCCTGATCTGATTTACAGTATTTATCTCCTTGTAAGCCTTTGTGCTTTATTTCTTTAAGTGTTTTGATGGGACGGGAATATAAATCTGATGGTCAAAACTAACTTGAATTCAGAATTCTGAGTTGGACTTCTTACCTTGAGGAATAAACATAAAAAAGTTCACATAAAAATCAATAGAATTCCTAAGAGTAACTGTTTTGATCAAGTATGTATCATAATCAAAATGTATAATAATTCCTTAATTTTAACTCTGAAATAAAATGTAGCATTGGACAATTACTTTTGTAGCTATTTGGTGTAAATCTGTATAACCTTCATAATGCCAAAAAATAAGTATTTCAATAGCATAGAGTCATTTAATACCAAACATCTTAACTACTTGAAACAAAGAATACTCTGTACTTTGCTGTTGTGCTTTAAAAACATATTCCTATTTTCTGCTAAGTTGATACAGATTCACATAACAATGTAGCTCACTGAAGGAGAAGAAATGTGTCTAAAGAAACAGGAGCTTGTGTCAAAAGAAGGGTGTCTGTCCTTCTATTTGCATTGTGAAAGAGACACTTTTGTTCTTCAAACTAAACCACAATATTCTAAAATAAAGAACTATTGAGAAAAGAAAGCAGATTGCCTTCATAGAGACTACTCTTGAATAAAAGTTCCATGATCTTTGTTTTCTCAGGTTTTATACTCATTTTCTCTGACAGAAATTTAGCAAAAAAACACTGTGATCAGATAGAAAATTAAACAATTTAGGTTAGGGCTGACTTTAAGCATTGCTTTCTGCCTAGGCTAAGCAGACACATTTTGTGGAAGACTAAGGCTGTAAGAGAAACCAAGTTTGTAGGTATACAGAAAAAGCTTATTGTATAAGCTAAAAGAGAAATAATATAAGATATTTGAACAAGCAGGTTAAGCTTTCAGGCATGGACATTCTGGTCTAAGGAGTAATTTTTAAGTCAAATACAAGGGAAAGAGGAATGAAATTTTTGTCAAGATCAGAATACCTAAGGAAAGATAGTTGCATAAGTGTGTGTATGCACACCTACATACACATGTATATGTATGTATATATACATATATATATACATACACACATATATATACACACATAAAAGTATCCATATGACTACGCAAAAATACTTTCCCATATTTGAAATTTTGCAAAAGAATCTGTATTTTTAAAAATAGGATATGACTACCTATTGGATTAAACTCATGCATCCTCATGCCTGGAGGTAATTTCTTCTCCTCAATGTGAATATTCTCTATCTTCTGATCGGTTGTATTTGTTACTGTAATTTGCACAGGAACCATATGATCACCAAAAATGCCTGGCTGTCTTGAGAAGTGATAATGAGCTGCTAATCCTTTTCCACTCATTCGATGAAGCAGTTCATATGTTTTTGTTGGCACAGAGACTTGCGTAGTGACCTGTTAAGTACGAAACAACAGTTGGCAAATGTTGTAAGTGCAGAACAAATAAAATAACAATATCGTACTTTTCATTCAGCTAGCTCACCTGCTTTCAAGCCAAAATTTTAGTGAACCAGAAACATGTAAGGACATATTCAAATGCATAAAAAAATTGCAGGAATAGATAGCAGGTAACAGGGCCTAAAAATAACATTTCTGGTGCTGAGTTCAAGCAGATTTAACTTTGTTGTTATCTGCCCCATTTTTTATTATAATCTTCATTCAGTTTTGTATCTCCATGCATCACAGCACAAGGGTTACACAACCCCATTGTGTAACATGAAAGCATGGTAAGAAATTGTCTTCTGCTTCTCTTGTTAAAATCACAATAAAATGTTGTCTAACAATTACACTAGTGAAATAGTAAAAACAGTTACAAAGTGCAGAAGGATGCTCCCATATTTTAAATACTCCTGCTGCTAAAAGTAATAGAAGAAATTCCAAGGAATTGTGAGTCCATTCTATCCTGCTGAAATAGCAGGATATAGATAGAATGAAAAAAAGACATTCAGTGTACAAACATATTCCCAGATAGTATTGATAAGGAAATTCGTAATCATGAGCTCAAAAGTACAAAACTAAGGCATATGCAGAAATCTGTAGAAAAGTGGATTTGAGTTCTTTAAACAAGTTTCAAGGAAAGGTTAGGGAATTAGATGAAACCACCACCAAACAAAGAGCACAGAGGTTGAAAACACCAAATGCTTAGCACGAAAATCCCATTTGTCTGGTGAAAGCTCTATGAGCTACTGAACTTTATAGCAGATCTCTTAGATATATCTGTTTGCGTTTCCACTGATGAGTGTCAATCTTCTCTTGCCCTACCTGCAACCCTCATGTGCAACTTAGTAAAAGAGACAACTGCAAAAAGCAGAATATTCAGGACTCCAAGGAGCTAAGCAAGGAGAATGGGCTTTCATCTTCTCTCCTCTACAAAACATTTCCAGGGTTGCTACGTTTTGCTGAATGACACATTTAACATGGAGGGGCTGATCTCAATGCTTAGCGAACACTTTGAGTAACACAAGAGTAGTAAGGAGAAGCAGTAAGAGCTAAGATTTAAACCCATAAGGTACTACAGAAATGGGAGAGCATCTGGAAAACTTAAGGCTGCGAAAAACTTAGAAGATAGTAAACACATAACAAATTTGATCTTCATCTCTGAGAACCAGCTTTTGAACTAGAAAGCCAAGCTAGTAATATCCAGCACCTAAAACAAATAAATGTTTAACAGTGGGATTATTACACTGATAAAAGCTGAAGAAATCTACATGAGGAAATGAGTGCATGTGTTTTCAGAGGTCACTTTAGGAGGTGCATTAAATTTCATGCATATCATAGTGAATGAAGAATAAATAACAAAGGAAAAAAGGCAGAAAGGCTTCCCATCACCTCAAAACTCAACCATTATGTGACTGTAATTAGAACAACACATACAGGATGTGATCACACAAACACCTCTGCAAAACCTTCCATAACAGGTTTCACTTTCAACTTTTTACGTGGATGTTTCTTTCTCTACTATACAAAACTCTGGAATCATTTTTTTTAGAAAAAAATTACCTAGCAGTAACCTTAAGTGTGAAAGCTGAAGGCAGCTTCAAAACCCCTCTGAAGAAACTTCACAACACCAACTTTGAATCTATACAATTTACTAATATTTTAAAAGTAAATTGGTGAAGTTCAGTCATTTTCTTCATACTAAAAAAAATAATGTAATGTTCTCAGGGACAACATTTTTTATTCTTCCATATTATCAGAAGAAAATACAGCTATTTACAATAGAACACATAGTATAAATTTCTGTACCTCTTCAAATAATAGTAGTAGAAATAACACTTGAAGAATATAGGCACTAGATTTTTAAATCGAGTTAATTTTTTCAGTTCAGTTTCTGACCTCTGTCAAGCATGGAAACCCCTACTAATTTTGCCAAGAACACAATCCACTGAAATTTTACAAAATCCATAATGACCTGGTGTCTTTTTACTCTTAAGCCATTTGACAAGCACAAATATATGGTAAGATTAGGATTACTTTATCCTTAAATTATATTTATAAAACAATAACTCTGTGACATCACATGACCAGATTTTACAGCTAATGCAAATGGACCTTGCAAGTTACACAAAATTCAAAACAACTTTGAATACAACTCCCAAACTTTCAGAGATTAATACTCTGCTTAGTTTACTAGAAATAATTGTCAAGGTCATATTCCCAAAAACCAACTCAGTTGTCAGGAAATAAGAAAGAATATACTTTCAATAATAAATCTACTTTTGGTACACAGAAAGAGACAATAAGAGTAAGAGGTTATTAAGCAGTCAAATTAGCATCTTACTTAACCCATTGCTCAAATAATAAACAAAACTGAAGTTTTAATGGGACATTTAAATCTTATTTTTAATTTCAAGCTCATACTTTGACTTATAATATTAATTTGAGTGAGACATGCATTATAGAAAAGTTATTTCATGAAATGGTTCACCCATTTTATGTTAGAAAGCTTAGGGTATATGTTTAATTCATACAAGTATTCATACAAGTCAACACAAGTATTTTGAAATACATAGAATCCTTAAGGCTGGAGAAGATTTCTAAGATCAGAGTCCAACTGTTAATCCAGCACTGCCATATTCACCACTAAACAGATGTTCACAGGTGTCACATTCACAGGCTTTCTGAAGACTTCCATCAATGGTGATTTCCCTGGGCAGCCTATTCTAATGCTTGATAATTCTTTCAGGGAAGAATTTTTTCATAATATCCAACCTAAACCCTTCCCTGCTGGAACTTGAGGCCATCTTAACTGATCACTTTCCTGGGAGAAGAAACTGACCGTCACCTCACCACACTGTCCTTTCAGCTAGTTGTAGAGAGTGATGACGTCTCCCCTGACCTTCTTTTCTGCAGGATGAACATCTGCAACTTCCTCAGCCACTCCTCGTAGGATTTACTCTGCAGACCCTTCAGCAGCTTCACTACCCTTCTCTGGACACACTTCAGCACCTTCTTGTAGCGACCAAAAACTGAACACAGGATTCAAGGTGTAGTCTCACCAGTGCCAAGAACAAATACAAATGACAATCACTTCCTTGGTCCTGCTGGCCACACTATTGCTGATACAAACCACGATGCCATTGGCCTTCCTGGACACCTGGGCACACTGCTGGCTCATGTTCAGCTGCTGTCAAACAGCACCACTAGGTCCTTTTCCCCATGGTAGCTTTCTAGCCACTCTTCCCCCAGCCTGTAGCGCTGCCTGGGGCTGTTGTGACCTAGGGGCAGGACCTGGTACTTGTTGAACCTCATACATTTGGCCTTGGCCTTTTGGGCCTTTGCCTTTCACCAACCCACGCTGGCTGGGCCTGATCCCCTGTTTGTCTTTCATATGCCATTCAGGATGGGCTGCTCTCAAATGCATACAAATACAGAAAAAAATCCCTCACTATACTTACATTGTAACACTGATTCGAATTTTACTGAGCCCTTTCTATGATTTTTAAAGATGCTAATCTATGCCTCCTTCAGCGTTACTTCTTCTATCAGTCATAATTTCACCTGTGAAATAATTTCACTTTCATTTTCAGAATCCTACCACACATAGCAACAGAAACACAAAGGACAGTCAGAATAATGACATTATGTTTAAGGCATCTTTCTTCCAATAGAATATTAATTTTCAGATGTATTTAATGTGGAAGTTTTGAAAATAAATGAAGTGTATATATGTTGAAAAAAGGAATCTAATTTCAGAAAAGAGTGTTCTTAAATCTTCTACTTGGTAGCAAGGGTTCTGAGCTGACAAAGGCTTATGTGAGTGTAATGTGGTGTATTTAACAGTTGCATCAGTCTGGTAAACAGTCTTTTAATTCTAAAATTTTTAATGCACACTTAAAGAAACTCATAGGGCAGATATATACAACCACTGTGGGGTTAAAATACCACACAGAGTTAACAGAACAAGAAGCATCTACTAACCAGGAGATAATTTCCTACAAATCTTACACAGCATATGTTTAAATAATAGAAGTCGTTTGTGTACCTTTGGATGGTTTATGAAAATAACCAATCAATTCTGCAGACACAACATTATTTCTAAAGGAAATCTATGTGACTCATGATGCCTGCAGATACACAGAGACAAACCACACATATTTTATCAGTTTATTACAGTAAGCAAATAAGCGTGGAATGAGAGTGCACATAACTGTCTACTTAATGCTTACTGAAACATTCATAAGAGCTGTTATCTCCCTAATAACAGACAGACAGTGTGCAATTTTAGAGAGGAGAAAAGCTTCATATTTTTTAACACTTCACTAAAAAGTAACTGAAGAGTGTAAAATGAAAAATACTCTGTGCAGTTAGCTGGTAATGGACCATATTATCAACTCAAGTTAGATTTATAGGATACAAACTAGTCACTAATAGTTATTTTATGACATAGTGTGTCTGCTTTTTTGGGTGAAGATTATTAAGATTAAACTTGAAAAACTTTTTTTTTATACAGCTGTTTAGAAAGACAGTAAAAAAAAATTAAAATACTGACTGCCCTCCTACCAAGTTTTGACTGAAAGCCACCATGTGTAGGGACTCCAGAGTTGTATCATATGGTAACACTCTCTTGGTACAGGTCAGACTGGCCACCATTAGAACTCCACATGTTGAAAGGTGATCCTACACCCTAAAAGAAGCTTCAAGTATTTTACAACTAGTTCTTATATAAGAACAACGGCCATATTAGGACTTTGTCTTAGAAGTCCCCCATTCATTAATCATGTAACACGAAAGTGTAAGATCACTGATAGTAGTTCTGGCTTTCTCTATCACAGCATACCTAACTAGTTACAAACCACTGAATCCTCTCATTATGAACATACTTCTTTTAGCCAACTTAGCCCTTATTAATTAAGCTTACATTGGTACAAACAACTATTTTCCGTGATTATTTAGAATAAAAAGCACTACTGTGTTTATTAAACCTACTACAGAAAACAGAGGGAGACACACATTCCTGTGTGAAACACCAAAGAATCGTCACAGAATCACAGTACAGTTTGGGCTGAAAGGGATCTTAAAGAAGTATTTTTATTATTACTACTACTATTATTANCTTCCCTGCTGGAACTTGAGGCCATCTTAACTGATCACTTTCCTGGGAGAAGAAACTGACCGTCACCTCACCACACTGTCCTTTCAGCTAGTTGTAGAGAGTGATGACGTCTCCCCTGACCTTCTTTTCTGCAGGATGAACATCTGCAACTTCCTCAGCCACTCCTCGTAGGATTTACTCTGCAGACCCTTCAGCAGCTTCACTACCCTTCTCTGGACACACTTCAGCACCTTCTTGTAGCGACCAAAAACTGAACACAGGATTCAAGGTGTAGTCTCACCAGTGCCAAGAACAAATACAAATGACAATCACTTCCTTGGTCCTGCTGGCCACACTATTGCTGATACAAACCACGATGCCATTGGCCTTCCTGGACACCTGGGCACACTGCTGGCTCATGTTCAGCTGCTGTCAAACAGCACCACTAGGTCCTTTTCCCCATGGTAGCTTTCTAGCCACTCTTCCCCCAGCCTGTAGCGCTGCCTGGGGCTGTTGTGACCTAGGGGCAGGACCTGGTACTTGTTGAACCTCATACATTTGGCCTTGGCCTTTTGGGCCTTTGCCTTTCACCAACCCACGCTGGCTGGGCCTGATCCCCTGTTTGTCTTTCATATGCCATTCAGGATGGGCTGCTCTCAAATGCATACAAATACAGAAAAAAATCCCTCACTATACTTACATTGTAACACTGATTCGAATTTTACTGAGCCCTTTCTATGATTTTTAAAGATGCTAATCTATGCCTCCTTCAGCGTTACTTCTTCTATCAGTCATAATTTCACCTGTGAAATAATTTCACTTTCATTTTCAGAATCCTACCACACATAGCAACAGAAACACAAAGGACAGTCAGAATAATGACATTATGTTTAAGGCATCTTTCTTCCAATAGAATATTAATTTTCAGATGTATTTAATGTGGAAGTTTTGAAAATAAATGAAGTGTATATATGTTGAAAAAAGGAATCTAATTTCAGAAAAGAGTGTTCTTAAATCTTCTACTTGGTAGCAAGGGTTCTGAGCTGACAAAGGCTTATGTGAGTGTAATGTGGTGTATTTAACAGTTGCATCAGTCTGGTAAACAGTCTTTTAATTCTAAAATTTTTAATGCACACTTAAAGAAACTCATAGGGCAGATATATACAACCACTGTGGGGTTAAAATACCACACAGAGTTAACAGAACAAGAAGCATCTACTAACCAGGAGATAATTTCCTACAAATCTTACACAGCATATGTTTAAATAATAGAAGTCGTTTGTGTACCTTTGGATGGTTTATGAAAATAACCAATCAATTCTGCAGACACAACATTATTTCTAAAGGAAATCTATGTGACTCATGATGCCTGCAGATACACAGAGACAAACCACACATATTTTATCAGTTTATTACAGTAAGCAAATAAGCGTGGAATGAGAGTGCACATAACTGTCTACTTAATGCTTACTGAAACATTCATAAGAGCTGTTATCTCCCTAATAACAGACAGACAGTGTGCAATTTTAGAGAGGAGAAAAGCTTCATATTTTTTAACACTTCACTAAAAAGTAACTGAAGAGTGTAAAATGAAAAATACTCTGTGCAGTTAGCTGGTAATGGACCATATTATCAACTCAAGTTAGATTTATAGGATACAAACTAGTCACTAATAGTTATTTTATGACATAGTGTGTCTGCTTTTTTGGGTGAAGATTATTAAGATTAAACTTGAAAAACTTTTTTTTTATACAGCTGTTTAGAAAGACAGTAAAAAAAAATTAAAATACTGACTGCCCTCCTACCAAGTTTTGACTGAAAGCCACCATGTGTAGGGACTCCAGAGTTGTATCATATGGTAACACTCTCTTGGTACAGGTCAGACTGGCCACCATTAGAACTCCACATGTTGAAAGGTGATCCTACACCCTAAAAGAAGCTTCAAGTATTTTACAACTAGTTCTTATATAAGAACAACGGCCATATTAGGACTTTGTCTTAGAAGTCCCCCATTCATTAATCATGTAACACGAAAGTGTAAGATCACTGATAGTAGTTCTGGCTTTCTCTATCACAGCATACCTAACTAGTTACAAACCACTGAATCCTCTCATTATGAACATACTTCTTTTAGCCAACTTAGCCCTTATTAATTAAGCTTACATTGGTACAAACAACTATTTTCCGTGATTATTTAGAATAAAAAGCACTACTGTGTTTATTAAACCTACTACAGAAAACAGAGGGAGACACACATTCCTGTGTGAAACACCAAAGAATCGTCACAGAATCACAGTACAGTTTGGGCTGAAAGGGATCTTAAAGAAGTATTTTTATTATTACTACTACTATTATTAAGCACAAAATCATGTATGTTTTCATTTGCATTTGTTCCTTGGCTTATATAATGTTGCAAAAATAAACACAGATTAATTTTTGATCCTGATTCTTAAATGTATATAAGTTTGGATAAAAATATATTCTTGTAAAAAAAAGTGTTTGCTTCCAAGAATGATTATAATTATAATTCTACTCATCTAATTTACATTCTATTAAAGCTTTGGACTAAATCATTTAATCTAAGTAACCCTTCAACTGCCCTCCTACTGCAATATCCATGACATAATCCAAGAATTACCTACTGAGCTGTGAGAGCTAAATCCTTTTTCACACTCATGGTAGGGCTATGCTCCAGTAACTCTGCAACAGCTATGGGGAGAAGGGCTACCACATAGCCCAGCCACATTTACATGATCTTTCAGCAGAAGCTATGACAGCAACTTAACTATAATTTTATAGTATTAGGATAAAGATGGAAAACTAGGAAAACAAAGGAAAAACAACTACTGGCATGAAACACTATATTCAAGATCTTCTGTTCAATTACAGTTATATAATACAGTCACAAGGCAACACCTTCCTTATCAGCTCTTACAAAAAATAAAGAATTAATAAATAAATATAATAAAAATACACTTATAATAAAAAGCAAACAAATAATGTCAGCAGTATTTCAAGAGCCTGTTGGAAATTCCAACATCACACCATCCTTATGTCATGCTAATGTGGATTACCAAAGTAATCACAGACTCCCTGTGGCAGGGGGCAGGGAAACCAAACCAGCAAGCAAACTAGCTCCTATTTTCCGCAATCTAAGAAAAGCAACAGGATATCATAATTCAATTTGGGCTAATTTATCTAGACATACAGACACTCAAGGACATAATGTTGAGTTCTGGAAAACACTTTCCACCAAGGTGTATTTAATGGCTCTACATCTTCTAAAAGCCATGTCTGATAGGAAGTCCTTCAATTTCAAATACATCCTAAGTCTTCTTTTTGCATTGTCACTAACTTTTAGGCTTTACACTTTCCTAAATGATTAGTATGTCAATGAGGCTAATTGAAAATTACTATATTAATGATCATACCTTTAAACCATTAGTGGTTTCAGATATTATGAAGTGAGTTCTAAAAATTCTTACTCAGTTTCAACATTGATAGATTAATTTTTGTCTCCAAAAACTTGCAAGAAACATTAAAAAAACAAACAAAAAACCTCTCAAAGCTGCCCAAGTAGCTTCCACTGATTTTTAAATCACCTGGAGATGAATGTCAAACAAAAGCTAACTTTTATTATACTTTCTACAGTCTCCCTTTGAAAGGCCACCAAATTTAATACTTTTTTGTGCCTTTTTCTTTTTTTTCCCTCTAATACTTGTATGGTCTCAAATTGTCCCTTCAAGAATCATGTTTTATACATATTCATAGAATGCCTTGAGTTGGAAGACATCTCAAAGATCATCTAGTTCCAACCCCCTGCTGCTGTGGAAAGGGACACCTTGAACTAGAGCAGGTTGGTCAGAGCTGGATGCAGCACTCCAGGCAGAATCACCTCTTTTGATCTGCTGGCCATGCTGCTTTTGATGCAGTACAGGATACAACTGGCTTTCTGGGATGGGAGTACACATTGCTGGGTCATGCCCAGCCTCTCATCCACCAGCACTCCCAAGTCCCTCAGCAGGGCTCTCCATTCACTCATCCCACAGCCTGGATTGATACCAGGGCTGCTCTGGCCCAGGTGCAGCACCTTGCACTTGGCCTTGTTAAACCTCATGAGATTCCCATGGGCTCATTTCTCAAGCTTGTCCAGGTCCCTCTGGGTGGCATCCTGTCCTTCAGGTGTGTCAGCTGCACCACTCAGCTTGGTGTCATTTGCAAATTTCCTGAGGGTGCACTTGGTCCCTCTTTCTATGTCATTAATGAAGGTATTAAGTAACACTGGTCCCAGTAGGGACCCCTGAGGGACATCAGGACTGAGCCATTGACCACTACCCTGTGGAACTGATCATCCAACCACTTTCTTATCCTTCTAACAGTCCACTCATCAAATCCAGTCACTCCAATTTTGAGAGAAGAATGTTGTGGGGGACTCTGTCAAAGGCTTCCTAGAAGTCCAGACACATGGTATCTGTAGTCCTTTCCTCGTCCTCTGATGTAGTTAGTCCATCATACATGATCACTAGGCTGGTCAAACAAGACTTGTCCTTGGTGAAGCCGTGCTGGCTGGCTGGAATCACCTCCCTGTGCCTCAGCACAGCTTCTAGGAGGATCTTTTCCATGATCTTCTTAGGCACAGAAGGGAGGCTCATAGGTTGATAATTCCCAGGGTCCTACTTTCTACCCTTTATAAAGATGGGTACTATGTTTCCCTTTTTCCAGTCCACTGGGATTTACTGTCACTGCCATGACTTTTCAAAAATCATGGAGTAGCTGGGCAAGTACATGAGCCAATTCCTTCAGGACTCTCCTTGGGTTCCATAGACAACTTAGACTTATTCCAGTTCCTCAGGTGGTCATGAACATACTTTTAGTTTACAGTGGAAAGGACTTTGCTCCTTCAGTCCCCACCTCGCTGACCATCCACTGGAGAGGCGTGGGAAGTGAGGTTGCCATTGAAGACTGAGGCAAAAAAGTTGGTGAGCACCTCAGCCTTCTCATCACCTGTTGTTACCAGTTTTCCAGCATTATTTATCAGCAGTGTGTACACCTTCTTTGACCTTCCTTTTCTGATTATCACACCTGTAGAACTCCTTCCTGTTACTTGTTGCATTTGTCACCAGGTTCACTTCTACCTTTGTCTTGGCCTTCCTATATAACCATCCTCTATCTCTATACCCTTTCCAGGTCACCTGTCCTTGCCTCCGTTATCCATGTATTTGTTTCTTTCCCTGTAGCTGGACCAGCAGGTCCCTACTCAATCATGCTGGTCTCTTGCCTTCTGTGGTGGTTTTACC
>VYZS01072005.1:0-16092 GCA_013400695.1 Neodrepanis coruscans
TCCAAAATAAAGGCATAAAAGCGGTGCGAGACTCTGGCAGCGGGAGTGCGGGGTGGGGGGGTGTGATCCACGAACAAAGGCATTTCTAGGACATCGGCGGCGAGCCGGGGGAGGGGGCGCGATCCGCCCCGCCAGGGGTGGTGTGGCTGGGGGGGGTTGCTTTGGGATGAGCCGCTTCGTGACAAGAGAGGGGAAGCGCAGCTCTTCCTCCTCCTGGAACAATGCCCCGCTCTTCTTCCTCCCCTCCAGCCCCGCCGCCTGCCGCTGTTCTTCACCCGCTGCGGGCGCCCCTGGTTAACTCTTCACTGACAGGGTTTAAAGGGCTGCAGAGGTGGGTACCCCCACTTTTGGGGGGCTCTCTGACGGGGGCGGCTGCCGTTCCATTCAGGAAAGGGGAGGGGAGCTGCTTCCAGCAGACAGCCCCCTTCGCCGGTGGGTGATGCTCTTTGTGCGACCCGGCCACTTTGTTCTCATTTTCATATTTATTTGCGTCTTTTTTCTTTTTTTTTTCCCCTCCCAGTTTTCTGTCGCTTCCCCTCCTCTTTCTCTGAAAAGAGGAAGACAGACAAAAGAGGCTGCTGCTCGCCTTTTGTTGACGGCGGCGGCTCGGTGTGTGTGGGGCACCGGGATCCCCCCTTCTCCCTCCCCCAGAACCTACGTCCTGCTTGCTGCGGGTTTTTGTTTTGGTGGGCACCTTGCAAACGTGCCATCAGGTTTTTTTCCCAAAGGGAAGACGTGTCCCTGCTCTAGTCTCAGTGCCCTTCCCTTCTGCCTAGGGCGACTTTTTTTTTTTTTAATCTAATTAACTTTCTTGTAAGTTTCATCTTTTGCCTTTTTCTTTCTAAAGGTCTGAGGCACATCTGTAGTTCCTCAGGACTGGCAAAACCAGAAGTAGGGTTTTTTTAGTTTGGTTGGCAGTACGGAATTTTTTTTTTTTGCCTTTTCCTTGCACTTGATTCTGTTTGGAAGCGATGAGGAATGACAGGAGTGCACATAGGGAGCGTTTCTTGGCTGATTGAATTTAAGCCAGGAATTCACTGTGAAAATAAAGCCAAGGGGCGATAAATAAAAGATGCAATCTTCTCTAGGAGACAGGCACCCAGCATGGGCTTTGCTTCGCTTGCTTTCAGCAGTGGAATAGGCCTCAGTGAGTAGTTGTGAAAGAAAAAAAGTAACTTTTTTGTGTCTTCAAGGAGGAGGGAGCATTGAGTAATGTTGGCAAGGGTCAATGTGAAGAAAGAAAATATACATAAATACAACTGAAGTGTTGAATGCTTCTTCTGGAGCCCTTAAATGCATTCCAAAGAAATGCTATACCTTCTCCTGCAAATACATTTGCTTTGTTGTGTTTTTTTTCTTCTCAAACTTATGTGAGTGTCCTTTGAAGGTCTGTGCAAAAATAATAGTGGAAGCTGGTGATATGAAAGATGTCAGTTGTTTTGACAGAGGCCTTTGGCAAGGGAGTCGTGAAGGACTTGGGTAGGCTGAGCTGCTGTAGGAAAGTTCTTGTGTAATTTGGGTAGGTAACTATGTCATTAAGGCTGTTTCTTGCTGACAAGATACTCCTTGTGCTGCAGAAAGGTGCAACTGTTATAGGCAATTTGAATGGAGTGATTTATGCTGGGCAGAGAATGAAATCAGCCCCATATAATACTGCTGAATATGTAGCATTGATGAAAACTTAATGTTAAGTTTATGTAAGTGCATGTTTAGTGACCATATAAATGTGAACTTCTGTTCTTTGCAGTATGATTAATGGAAATTCTGTAAATGTTTACAATTGTACTGTAGAAAAGTGCAGTTACTGGATGAAGTATCTTTTATTACATATAATTTCCAACAGCATTACTTGTAAACTGAAGTATTCCTGTAAACAGGGAATGCAGGATTTGGTTCCGGAGATGCACAAATTTCAGTTCAGTGATAGTTAAATGGAACTGTTTGCTTCTGAATTCTACATCTTAAATTTTTCAGTCTAGCCCTGAATAAACATTCTGACAATTTTATCATAATAATTCATTTCAAGCAGGAGGATTTCAAAAACCTTGTGTCTGAGCTTTGCTAAAAATCTCCATGTGATGCTTCTTTGTGCCCCTCAGCTTATTCTTGTGTGTTGTAACAAAAATCTGAAATGAAATATCAGTTGTATACACAAAAAATGCTTTTGGTTATCTGGCAGCAACGTTGTCTGCTAACCTATTTTGAAGTTGAATGGTACTGTCGTAGAGTAATAATCAGCATTATTTAATTTTGAAAGATTTGTCTCCAGAGAAATTGGCTTTGGAATTCCATTTGCATCTAATTTCTTGATGTATTTATAGGTTTTTGATATGCTTCAATTGGAGATGAAGGATTTTCTTTTTTAGTTTGTTTATTGAAAAAAGGGAAAAGATAATGCAAGCTCCTAAAGCAGACATTCCCAACTGCATAAAACAGCTCTTCTACCATGTATGTTTTAAACTTATTTCAAACCAAGTATTTTTAGTAAAAATTAGAGTGTAAGCAAGAAAGCACTTTGTGAGTAAATACAACAAGCTGGAAGGAAAATTAGAAATTGACTGTGTTTCATTTGGCCAAATACGTGAAGATGCCAGGAGCAAGCAGACAGTTTTAGATGGTGAAGTGTGTGTTTGGTTTCTGAGGTTAGTCCTGAATTAGTACACAGTACTGTATTGTCCTCACAGCTGTGGCTGTCAAGGTTAGGAAGAGGTGTGATCTCTCAATAGCACAGCTGACCTGGCGAGAGCCCTTAATGCAGCTATTCCAGGAGAATCAAAAAACCCTTGTACCTCTCCTGGAATGACACTTGCTTGGGGAAAGACAGACTGCCTTGGCTGGGGTGCTGTAAAGCTCAGCTTCACTCCTGTAGCTGCATCTGCATTAGAAGCACTTGAGGTGTTTTCTTTTGATGTCATACGAGTACTCCTACAGGATCCCTGCCTCTCTGTAATTTGAGGAAGGTTTGTTTTTGTTGCACAGACCCTGCTTGCTCATACAGGCCTTCCTTAGAGGAGGTACAGCCTTTCCATGGTACATGAGGCCTTGTAATCACAGCAGTCATGCCTCTTAGTTATGAGTGGCAGGGGAGTGAGTTGGAGGGAAGAGACTCCTAGGGAAGGAAAATAATATAAAGAATACATGGACTGGCACTTAACCACAGCTCTAGAATGTGGTATTAATATTATGAGCTAGAAAACTGCCTTGTCTGGGAAAGGAGGTTCAGCTGATGAGCATCATGAGTGTGGAGCTGCAGGCTCATTTTTTGGAAGCTTGTTACTGATATGTGATGGGGCATGTAACCAAAATACTTCTTGGAGAAAAGGAGGCTAAGGTTTCTCCATTGTAAAATACTGGTTGAAAGTCTGTGGATGTTGCTTTCATTGGTTCTTAAATGAAGTTAATAACTTCAGATTTTTTTTCCCCAATTCTCTTTTAATGAGAAGTATTTTATCTTCTGACTCAGAAGTGCTTTTATCATCTATTATTACAGCTGATTATCTCTCCCCTTTCCCTTTTTTAAAAAAATATTTTTAAATTTGAGGTAAGAGTTGGTGATTGCTTTGAAAACCAGGAGGAGCTGTTTTTTCACCAGAAAGCTTCAGAAGACCATGTTGGTATCTGCTACATGTAATTCTGGTGGAATGTGTATTGCAGTCAGCAGTTTTCAGATACTTCTAGTGGATGATGACTCAAGTTTTGGTTCTTCCTAGCCATCTTTACAAAAAAACTCCACAGAACCTCTGTGAAATTGTGGAGCAAGTAAAACAAGGGCAATTTCTCCTTCTTTTAGAGGTCAGTTGTTTGAGTGCCCAGTGGTATAACATGAAATACCTTTCTGTTGATGAAACCACACCAAGTATTTTATTGTCAAAACTAGCACAAATGTTATGTTGTGCTGTGAATTGAAATGTGCATGTTGGCAGAGAAAATGATCTTCATGGATGCATGCAATATGTATGTAATTGTTGATGAAACCTGTGGAACAGATGGATTTAGTAAAAAGATTTATTTAATGAAAGTAATACTGAATTGCATGACAAAACTAAGGCTGTCATTAGTGAGAATGCAAGCACTGTGTTTAACTTTTTTTGACCCATGCAACCAAATTCTTCTGATATGTGTTGTGACCTTTTCCTGAAGGGAAAAGGTTGTCTTAAACTTTTCCTGTTTGAAGAGTAGAATTTAGTGTGTTCACATGCTGAAAGAACAGTCCTGGTTTCTTCTGCAATCAGCATAAGTTGGGGTTTGGTTAGTAATGTGTGAGTAAAATGAGTAATCCAGAATTCGTTCATACAGTATTGTGGAATGAGCATAAACAAATGATGGCTGACTTTTTGCTGGACTTTTTTTGACTTAGTTCCAAGACTGCTACAGTCCTGTGAAAATGTCTTCATTGATTCCAGTTTCAGTTTGCTTTAAGAAATAACTACCAATCTTTCCAAGTTCCAAAACAGAAACAAATAAGCTCATTTTTAAATATTTCTCCTTGAAAGGAAGACATCTAATGCATTCCAGTTTCCTTGTTAGATTTGGAATGCAATGCATTAATTGGGGAATGTACAAGCTATTTGCAGTGTATATACTCTGATGTACTATCCTTGACCTTGAACAATTTCTTTTGAAACCATAAAAAAGATAGGGGAGAAGAAGTAAAAATGCTGTCTTTCAAGACCAGATCTCTGAAGGTGGGAAAACTTTGTAAATCAGCTCCTGCCTTTTATTCAGTCTCTCTAATAATAATATCTAATCTGAATTTGAAGAGAACATAAGCATTTTAGAGTGATTTCAATATCCAAAAATATAACCGTATGCTATTTTTCTAAGTAATTGTGAATTATGGGGTAAGTATAATAGGGCAGCAACAATACTGCTCTAGAATTCATTTATTTTTAAGGAGCCTGTTTTCATGTTCTTCATAATTCCCCATAATTTCAAGTCTTTCCTCACTTCCAGGAAAAGAATTTTTATTTTCGGAGTTTGCATTCTGTTTTAGAAAGTGAGCCCATCTTTGTATATGATCAGATTTTGTTGTGTAGCAATGCTTGAATTTGATCAATGCTTGAATTTGAGCCAGTTTGTCGTGCCAGGACTGATGCCTGCGTGTGCTCTCACTCTCCCTGTACTCCAACTTTCAGAGATGAACAGTTAATTAAAACCAATATCTGTGTGTAAGGGTATGCTGCAGTATTTAAAAGTCAGCATTGAACAAACTGGTTTCCTAAAGAATCAGTAGCTTGTTGCTTCATTTTGCTGTATCCCTTGCTTTCTTAAGTGAACCTGTTAAAATTGAAGCATTGTTTCAGACTCTGGTAAAGTTCTAATTTAAAATATAGAACCTGCTTCAAGTGAAACGAAGCATAGTATCACATACAGCACTTCTTACAGGTGAAGGATAAAATATATTAGATGGCACGCTCTGAGATACGTCTGCATGAGCTCAATTTAAAAGTCACCTGCTGTCTAGGTAATCTAGTTACGTCAAGATAAAGCGTGATACTTCATAGTAGCATAACAAAATGTGAGTACCAAGTCACCACAGTGTAGGAAAGCAGCTGACATCCTTTAACTTCCTTTCTCTTCAGCTGGTTTTCTCTGGGGATTATTTGGGAGAATTTAAACGAAAAAATAAGACAGGACAAAAAAAAGACATAAAAAAAAGGACGACACTACTTTAACTGACAAAAGCTATCCTAATTTATGAGTGTGCTGTCTATGACACATGAACTAATTTGAAATCTTAAAAATCTTACATGTGTAGCAAGGGTACAGATTTAATGTGAATTCTGATTGCGTGGAATGCAGTCAGCCTTACAGCATGTGAATACTTGGATACTGTCCAACAACTGCACTTGTTTTTCTGGGAGATCTGTCTCCATGAACTTCCAGTTTTTCCTCTTGGTTTACCATCTGAGAGTACCTGTGTAGAGCCTCTCTGAGCTGGATGTGTGTGCAGCCCTGGACATGGCTCATGACCTTCTGTGACCCAGGTCACTGGGGATGTCGGCTGGTGCTGTACCTGGATTGCACTCTCCTTGTGGCTGCCTGACAATTGCCGTGGTTTGTGTGTGTTACCCTGCTGTCCTCTCACAGAGTAGCAACACACATCCCGCCTTTGTTGCCTTGGCCCTGCTATGGAAGGCCAGAAAGTCTAGAGAACTTGAGATGTAAGTCACACTCTTAAAATAGTTGTTTTCTGACTTAATACTGCCAATGTGCAAACAGACTGAAGGAGTCTACCCTTTTAATAGAACTACAGTGCAGAGAATTCCTTTGCCATTAAGTCAGGACTGATAAAAGGCCTGCTGTATGAGTTGAGTGGGCATACAAAAGACTTTTTCTGATGTGGCACAGTTCAGTATAGACAGAAGACATTTATTCTCCCAATGCATAATTTTACCAACACTGTATTAAACACTTCTGAAAAATCAAACCAAGTTGTCAAAGAGGGGAGATGAGCAGTGTTTAAAGTGTGTTTTAAAGCAGTTGTGGTGCACACTATCACATGCTATAGAAAGTTCCCTTTTTTATTTGTGGGGTTTTTTAAAATTATTATTTATTTATTATTTTTTACTCTTAACTCTTTACTCCTTTGTGTGAGTGCATTTGACAGCTTTAAAATACCTGGAAATTTTGCTTTGGAAAACCATGGGCAATGTCTGATGCAATAAAATGTGTCAGTAAGTTTAAAGTCACACTAGTACAACTAGCTGATCAGATAAATAGGAAGTTCATTTATGTAATTAATGTGGTAAAAATTTGTATGATTTACCTTTTATCCTGCATTATTTAACGATCTGGCTGTTTATGTAAGTCATCTTTCGTTGTTGGTGTCAGACCTTTAATACATTATGGCATTGTTGGAAAAATAACTGAGGGGAAATGGCATAATAGTAAGGAATTTCACAGAAGTATGTGTAAATATCTTCTGTGTGTTTTTTTTACTTTTTCTGTTTTGGACAAAAGTGAATTGCATTCAAGTGATTGTTTTAAAGGCTAGGAAAATCAACTGTTGCATAGCTGTGTGACTTCTAAGAAACGAGACACTTTGTTGTACGTGTGCCAGATTTCGGTGCTAACTGGTTACTGACAGGTGGTAGTAATGCAGTGACAGTGCAGGAACTGTGCAGTTGATTACAATGTTTAATTTATACTCACTAATGAAATAAAAAAACATTGGACCATCAAGGCACTTAAAATTGGATAAAGTTTTATAAAACTTGAGGCAAATATACAGTCTGTAGGAGCTGAAAATCAGGTTTGCGTGTATTCTAGCTATCTAAGTGTTTTTAAGCTTGCATTAAAAGTATGGTATTGTGTTGAAGGCTTTAGCACTGGCCCTCATATTTGTGTCCTTGTGCTTAAAGTTTGATTCTTCTTTTATACTGGTGGCCTGCCTTCTGTCTGCATAGCAGTGTTCCACTGGATGTGCAAGGCACAGTACCAGCACAAACTCTTCAACAGTTCAGCTCTTGCTTACCCTAACCAAGACCAGCTGGTGAGCTTTATTATTAGTTTTTAGTTTCTACATTGAACTCTTGATATTTTGACTGGCCTAAAGTGCATGGAGCACTGATTGAGGAATAATAAAAAATGCAGGTACTCAGGGTTTCATATGCTCAGTGACTGGTCCCTTTTTCCATTTCCATGAAGCTTTGGCTACAAAAGGATGGCAGCAGATGAAGTCTGTGTTAAGAATTCATTACCAAATACTAGAGATTTTGCTGGGATCTTCTGGAAAATGTGAGGAAATCAGTTGAGTGGAGAATGGTACAGTGAGATACTGGTTGCTTCCACAGCTGTTGTATCAGATTTTGCTTCTTTTGTTTGTGGAACTGCAGTGGAGTGCTTTGGGATGATGGAAAATAGTCTTAGTAAAACACTCATTTACATATTTCCAAAGCTGGCTTTAGTTACCACATTAAACATGGCTTGAGCTTTTTCAAGAGAAGTCAGCAGAGTCTGCTGATTTTAGGAATTCAAGAAAGGGGAAAAATCAATAGTATAAATGAGTTGTTTAATATACTAGCAAAAGAAAGAAAATCTAATGCTTTTGTTCTGGAGTACTGTTATGGCCAGTGACAGCTGGGACAACTGGTTGTGCTGCTGCTGTTGTACATGCAAAATGAGTCCCAGTTCTTCCATTGATTTAGATTGTAAACTGAAACTTTACAAATTGACTGCAATTAGTGTCTTGGGGATAAAATATCAAGTCCATTATATTCTATTTCTGGATTTAGTTTAGCTCTTTTACACAGAAGCCTGAATCTTCAGTTCTGCTTCCTCTAGAGCAGAGGGATGAGGTTGACATAAAATGCACAACTGTTTTTTAACCTTCTGTTATTGCAAGCCATAATATATGAGAGCACCATCATGCAGCTTTCCTGGTCAAATATGAACGCCTGGATTAATAGAGGCGACTTCAGCTCAGTGCATGAGTGGTAGGCAGTGACTAGGAATGGGATGTGATGTAACAGATGCTGTGACAGTCTGACGGGGTAAGGAAGCTGAAAATAACTTGATTAGTCCTACATACAAATTTTGGAAGCAGGATACCGCTTAGTTTTACTGACAGTTTTCAGTGATCAGTCTTTACATTGCTAGGATATATAACAATAGTTTACAGGCTTGATTTCTAGATAATTATGTAGATGATAAATATAAATGACTGTTTGGTGGTAGGAGTGAAGTTTAGGAGTAAACAAGAGTTTATCTGACTCAGTAATATGTGCTTGAAGTGAAGAAAGGTGGTAAAATGCTGAGTAAAATGCTTTATAGGTGAGAGGTTAGGAAGAGAAGTGGGGAAGTCATGATGCCTGAGGTGAGCAGAGGTCAAAGACCTCAGCAGGTATTTGATGAGGCATACTTAAGGAGAACATAGTCTGAATGATGGCTCCCTCTCTGGTCTGCCTTTAATGGGTAGCTAAGGCTGAGAAGCTGATAGATTCTTTCCTTTCCAGCTTTCAAAATAGGAAACAGATTAGCAAACTGTAACTTACCTGTTCTGTAGCTTCTGGAATTGTAAAATATATTTTAAATTATGAAGTAGGTCTTCTCTCTCTTTTCAACCTTAGGTTCCAATTTCAATTTATAAATAAGATCTGTCTGATGCACAAAGATAGTGCTCAAATTTTTCAGATAGCACTAACTTCTCGTGGATTTGAAGGATGTTTGTCAGATTTGACTTTATTAGAAGCAGAAGCTATTTCTGCTAAGTAATGATAGGGGCTTGACCATTACAGTGGTAAAACAAAGCCATTGACTTAATTTTGTACACTTGTTTGAAAGAGATTTATCATAGCATTAAATATGCATTGATAAGATCATGGACTAAGCTTAATTTATTATAAGCCATAGTCAAATTGTAGTTTAATTCTCTTGAACAGCATTGTATATTGCGAAAAGAGAAGGCATGTTTCCTTATCTTCCTCCACCCCTCCTGCCTTCTCCCCTGCCCCTGGTAGTGAATGTTTGTGACACCCAAACTTGTGAACAACAGGTTTTGGGGTTTTTTGGCTGTATATTGTCCTGACCCTGGAATAAGGATGGAGAATGCAGTGAGGAAAGACAAGAATCTGATAGAGTGATGCACAACTTTATTAGCACTTCTTCAGGACAGAAGTAGGAAGTGAAAGAGGAAGAAAATTGTCAGAGTTGCTACACTGAGGGTCAGAAGGACTGAAGAATTTTTTCCTGTGGATAAGAGGCAACGTGGAAGACAAACCTGACATTGGTAGGGGTATAAGATAAACAGTAAAGATTGGAAACATAGGACAGATGTGGGCATTGTAATCTCAGTGGCTGAGAGGTTTGAAGTTTTGTTTGTGTTTGAAAGGAAGGACTTGCATATGCTCAGTGGGACAAGGAAGGGTGCTGATGTGAAAACTGAATACTCCAAGCATGTAGATAAAGCTTAAAGGACCAAGATGTCACTAAGGTCAAAGCTGCTACTTCCTGATACTCAAGGTGTGAAATCATAGCAAGTGAAATGTTAGAATGGATGAATGGAAAGAGATGTGAATCATGGGCATGCACTTCAGTGGATTCTGCCTGTTATGAGGTCTGTCTTCCTCTCCCTCCTTGGAAAACAAAAGGAAGTTAAGAAGTGCAGATGACATCTTGAGAAACATCTACTGAAAGGAGGAAGCAGAGCAAGATGACTGAGCAATGAGACATGAAGCTGTGATTTTAGGAAGTAAAAGGAGAACCACAAAAACAAGTAAAGGTCTAAAGTTTTGGAAGAGGAATCAACATTTTATGGAAGTGCTGAAAGATAAAGGAATGTGAATCCAGAAAACATCTCCACTGGGTACCATGGTGAAAGCCATCCCAGTGAGATGCACTGCACTGGAACCAGCCGAGGCCCAATGGCAGAACCACATTCTGGACAAGGGCCTTGGTGTACTCAGTGGCTTTGCTGTGGGAGCGAGGTGGTGATGTGGGACAAGGTGATGGTGTGATATCACACAAGCACCTCAGGCAAAAGTTAGCGGGAGAATCGGCAGCATAAGGGTGCAAGAAGTCTTTTTATTAGCCTAGCATATAGGTAGCTGTTCAGGTAGCCGTGGGGTTATCTGTTGTCGGGTTTTGGTCCAAGAGCCCAGGAAGTATAACATGTAATTCAGCCTTGGTGAGGCTGGGAATGGGGGTGTGTGGTATAAGTGAATATGACAAAGTCAGAGCAGATCCACTTGTATTGCAGCTGATACTGATTTGACGTGCCAGAAACAGAGTGGGAGAGCTGTGTTTGTAGGGTGGTCTGGAGGTGGGACTGCTTGTGGTGGAGGTAGCCTGCAATTTAATCTTCCAA
Source organism: Neodrepanis coruscans (assembly GCA_013400695.1). Taxonomy (NCBI): domain Eukaryota; kingdom Metazoa; phylum Chordata; class Aves; order Passeriformes; family Philepittidae; genus Neodrepanis; species Neodrepanis coruscans. The sequence continues at coordinate 10,808 of VYZS01072005.1, forward strand.
CAGTAGCTGGGTACAGGCAATGCAAGTAGCTGTCAGCATGTTCAGTGCAAGGTGGAGGGACCTTTGGGTTCATGCCTGGCCGAGCTCGCTGGCCTCACGTTCTGCTCCCTGCACTGAGCAGCTCCTCTTCCACAGGCAGAAGCTGCTGGACCTTTGGTCAGTGGCTTTCTGTCAGGAATGGATATATTTGCAGGCAGAGGGCTGTTGTGATGTTTGTGGGCATTACGTGCTGTAGGTGCCTGACAGCAGTGCCCAGTGTGGTGGTTGCAGCTCCCAGGCCCTGGTGGGGTGTGCTGGTAAAGTGACACAGGGCCTATACTACCTTAGGCGGTTTGTGTCAGCTGTTCAGAGGCTCCTGTACCAGCCTACAGAACCTGGGTTGTGTCCTAAGGGTGGTGTGCTGAAGGCTGAAATCAGTAATCTGTGGTCTTTGTATATATGGATTTGAAGCTCAAATGCAGACCTGCTGTTTGTCTTAGGTTGCCTGACAAAGATTATAAATGACAAAGGCCTTAAATTCTGACAGAATTTTATTTCTAGTTACTATTAGCCAGATGTATCACTCCTGGCCCTCCCTTTTTCTAGGGAGGGGGCACATTCCTTGTTGGTCAAGCCTCTGCTGCCCTATGGAAGCTGCTGATGCAGAAGCACAGTGTGGTTGTGAGTGCGGGAGTTCTTCTCTAAAAGCAGATTCCAGCAGATTTGCTACCTCTTGTCACTCAGTGAACTCTCCAAGGACAGACTACAAAACAGGCCTATCAAAATAATTATTTTCCATTGTGAAATACTTGTCATGAATATGGTAAATGAAAGAACTGACTTATTTGCTGTGCCATGACTCATTTACTGCTCTGTACCTGATTGTGTAACTCTTAGAACTGAAAATGCACATTGCTGTGCTTATGAACTTGTATTTTGGAAAAGTTTTCTATGATTGCCATTTGCAAACTTCTCACACTGCGATGACCACTGTGTGTTATTTGTCCTGAAGTTACATGATTGCTTTAGGCTGGCTGAAACTCAGGCTGCTGTCAAAGGAACACTGCAGTTCTCCTCCAGCTTACAACTTGTGCCAGGGCTTGTGGAGCTGCATGGTGAGCTAGAGAACTGGTCTGCTTATGAATTCAGATCTCACTGGGTGAGTTTTACCTGGTTCATTGGCCAAGAAAATGCTACTGTTGATGTAAGAAAGAGAAGATTGCAAGAGAGGGCACGGAAAGGATGCCTTGGGGTTTTTCTCTCATGTTTCTGGAGTTTTAGCTTTGCTGTATGATTCACTCATAGGCTTTCTTGTAAGGCCTTTCCCATGGTTTGTGAAGCTATGTTTAACATTCCATTTGAGATAAACAAGGTAACAAGACAAAATAGAAGGCTTGGGGATCCTGAAGAAGCCCCAGGAGAGGGCACAAGGGTTACACAAACTCTGGTTGATTGTATTGAGGGATGTAAGTTTTGATGAATATTACAGATATAATGTCATAAGGGCTATCACTCCCTGTTTTGGATTTGGAAACTTCCATTGAAGAACTGTACCTTCCTTTACCTCTATTAATTTTGTTTCCAAGGGTTTTTTTCCCTTTTCTCTGATTCTAGGCATCAGAGAAGGGCAGGGCTCCTTTCTGAGTCAGTCATACTTAGACCGGCCTAAAGTTTTCATGCTGCTGCCTGGAGAAAGGAGATGGCTACCCTGCTTGGGAATTCACCTGTGGCAAAAGGCAGCCTATTTGTTTCAGAGACATCAGCACAGGTCTTTCCTGAGCTCACGTTGTGAGTTGGGCCTGTATGGGTGAGCTGTTTTCTACAACAGGTCATTTACAATGCAGGTTTTTTGTGTTACAAAATTTTGGCCAAGTGATGAGTACCTCTCCCACACTCCACCAGTGGTTAAAAGAAAATGTTTACTTTTCAATACAAGAAAGAAAGGGGAAGGAAATACCTAACCATTTAGTCCAATTGTGCACACTCATGTCTGTCTGTATTTGTATATAACTGTTGGCTTTTGCCTTCAAAGTTCATACATTTTCTTTTAAGGCAGTGCTTAACTTCAGCATGCTTATAACATGGACTTTTGAGGTAATTTTTCTCCTTACATTATGCAGTTGTTTGGTGACCTAATAATGTGTTCAGTGTTTATTTTCATCATAGCTGTTGACCTCAGTCGCTAAAGCAAGCATTCACAGCTTTTTGTGTGACTGGAACTGCTGAGCCCACATAGCTAAGAATGAGAGGAAGTCTCTTCTTTGTTTCTTGAACTTTGATCTCTTGACAATTAAGAGTCTTACTGAGGGCTGCAGGGTGGTAGTGTAGGAGAAACTTTAGTTGTCTGGCATGGTCATTTTTACTGGTTATAATACTGAAGAAATGATAGAGCATGACTTTCAAGAAGATTTCAAGCTGATTTTGATGAACTAGCTTGTAGGGGAGGGGGGAAACCTTACTGCTTTTAAACTCAGTATTTTCATATGGCCTTCACCGAGAGTCTAAAATAGCTTCATGGTGTTCCAGTATCATTACTGCTTCCCCAAGTAGAACAGCAATTGAGCAGAATGTTGGTGCTTTTGTACAACTTCCGTAGTGTGGAAGCTAAATGACAGGCAGCTGCTTTGGTAAGAGAGGCGTATTTACTGAAATGATCTGTTTTCAAGACTGAAAGCCAGTGTGTGATCTATTCCAGATGGACTTAACTAATGCATTGTCCATAACTGGTGGAGGGAAGAAGTGCATGAAAGCCCTTTGTTGCACACTTCACAGTGTTGCACACTTCACAGCACAGATGAGGCCGTTTTTAGGGCAGAAATGGTTTTCCCTTTACCATAAAGAGAGATTTCATATGACTTCTTGTGTGCCTGTCTGGGAGAGAGTGCTTTAACTTTCTCAACTGCTTGTGCTAGGGGAGATCAAAGCTTATTGTTGGCTTTCTTTCAACACTAGCCCACTTCAGTGAGGAGGGATTCATCTGGGTTGCTTAGTTCCTAGAGCCCTCCTACAGCTCTTCCTGGGCAATTGTGGCTGTTAAAGCATTCGTGAGAGACACTGGGCCCTTAAGCTGTACAAAGCTTAAGCAGGGTACTTTACTTGTCTGGGTTGTCTCCTGCTGGAAGAGAGCCTGCATGGCCTCCAACTGTAACTGAAGTGTCCAGGTCTTTCCAAACCCCTGGTGTTTATTGTACGTGTTTATCTAGGCTCCTAAACTAAATATTTCTTATTTGAGGAAAGTGAAGTTATGTAGTCTGGTATCTTTTCTGCTCTGTAGGAATGCTGCTACCAGTCTTACAAAATTACAGGGCTACTTTATGTCAAATCTTGTTTTAGGGTGATCACAGGTATTTAATGTGATACTTTGCAAGCTGATCATGACTTCTGCAAGCGGGGTTTCTTAAAAAAGCACCAGCTTGAAATCTCGTCTGCTTGGGAGAATGGAAAACAGTCAGGTGTATCAGTTTTTCAGTTTTTGTACCAGTTAGTATGGTTTTATGGTTGTCTTGTTTCTGACCACTCCACCCCTATCCTTACTTCTGCTTTGCTATTTTGAAGATAAATACAATCAGGGGAAACTGGCTGTTCAGAACAGGGTTTTGAGCTATACACAGAGCTGTTGCTCACACGAAGCTAACAAATAGGAAAAAGAACAATCCCCATGGGTAATGCAAGAGGTTCCTTAAACACACTCAAATAAAACAAAAGTGTTCAGTTTTGAAGGTTGAGTATGTTACATTCAGCATAAGAAGCACAATCCCAGGAAGGATGGAGACTTTATTGTACATTGGTGAGGGAAAAGGACAGGGAAAAAGACAGCAGACTTCCTCTATCTTCATGATATTCTTAAGTTATTTCATCTACTGTGGGTGAATAGGTAGACTTAAATCTCTGTATTTGCACAAATCCAAGATTGTTGTTCGTGTCATTCTAGAAAAACTATTTTATATTCAGCTATGAAAAAAATGTGACATGTTTTGTCTTTAATCTGGGAAAACTTTTTTTGCCTTTATTTCATTGGAAAGTCAAGGAAGGGTTAAAACCCTGTGATTTTTGTGCACTGCAGGAGTAAGAGTCCACAAATCTGCCATGTGTAAAACTTACTTGGATTAATGGTTTTAATGAAACAGCTCAGAGTGGATGTTCTCGTCACAGCTCTGGGATTGATTGAAAAGGAGTCTACTATCAAACCTCAAAAGAACACATCTAGTTCTTTGCATGTGCGTTTGCTCTCAAGTCCAGAATTTTGTGGAACTGGTTCAGAAATCCTGACTTGCACTTGTAATCCTTGCCAAAGCCCTCCAGAAGTATTACGTAAGTACCCTCACACCAACTGGAGGTGAGAATGCTGCCTGTGGCTGCATGGCCAGAAACTGCTTCGAGTCAGCTGCTTGCTGTGGTTTCCTGTCTTCAGACTTGTGTCTTTCACCTTCCTGAAAGACAGCTGACCAATTTCCACTGAGGGCTGAAGTCCTGTGGATTACTTTCCAGTCACTGTTGGGAGACTGTCCACAGGGCAGTTTCCGTGGAGCAATGAGTGTGCCACCAGCTGTGTCTGTGCAGAGTTTTTGTTGCTGCAGCAGGTGTGAAGTTATACAAGGTTGTCCGACCTAGCGGGGAAGTTTAATGCTATTCTTGGATTTTAAATTCAAAGATATAAGGGACAGCAAATATTGGGTTCAGATTACTACCACTTCTGAAGTTGTTTGCATAGTTTTATCCATTTAGGTGCTGTTGAATTCAGGGTAGAGTTGCTGTTGGTTATGCTGTGCAGATGGTAGGCTTAGTTCATGTAGTAGTTTCTGTAAGTGTATCTGTCTTTAACAATAGAATTGTGTGCAGACTAGGAAGTGGGACTCATGAAATTACTTTTAGCACACAATTTCTGCTAAATGCATCTTAGAAGGACTTAGTGTGCGCAGTGATTTGATAGGGTTCCATTAAGTTAAATCTGTCACTGAGTCAGGAAGCAAGTACTGGATCTGTTCTAGCTCAGAATACTTCAGCAGAAACAACAGGCACAAATTAATTAGTCTAAGAAGTGTCCTTTAGTAGTATATGCCCAAGAATAGCACAGGTAATAGTGAATAGTGCCAGGTAATAAAGAAAAGATAAGATGGTTTGTGTATAATGATTGAAACCTTGGGAGGCCTCAGCACATTGGTCGTTTGAATGACATGAAACTTGCTTTGATAGAAGCGGCCATTCTTGACTTAGACAATTGTGAATGCTTAAACAGAGACATTAAAAGCAAGGTGTCAGTTTTGGAAACACTGGCATCCCTAAAGGAAGGAAATATCTGTGTTGAA
>VYZS01072005.1:18745-29536 GCA_013400695.1 Neodrepanis coruscans
TTCTGCTTTGAAGGATAGCTGCTGCTAATGTGTGGCTGTGTTGCGAGAGGGCTGTGCTGACAGAAATCAAATCAAGTTCTCCAGGCCCAAAGAAGAGGAACTTGACTGCAGTAACATGATAACAAAAAAGCAGCCCAGCTGCACTGTGCAGCATAAATGATTTATAGAAAGTAATATCTTCCACAAATGGAGCAAGACAGTGTTTCACAGTTCGGCTTATTTGTTTGCTGAGAGTAAATTGCTTTACCTTGAAGAGCAAAACCAAAGTTTGTATCACAGCCTTCATAATTAGTAAATAGATACTTCTGTCCATTTTATAAACTGTTATGAATCTACCATTCTAAAACAATAGCTGAAAGTACTTTCTTCTTTAATTTAAAGATCATTTCTAATATGACATACTACCACTTTTACAATGTGTGCTATTGAAGGCTTAGGGAGGCTTCCTGGAGAAAAGATGTTTAAACCAAGCTGAGGTATGTGATCTCACACAAAGTAACTGATACTGAGTATGAAAAATGGAACTTCTCATTCACTAGTTAGAATAAGTTGGGGTGCATTTTTTATCTTGTTCTGTTTTGTGCCAGTAATTAAGAAAAGAGTAAGAATGTTGAGGATTTAAGTTCCATGTCTTGCCTAAGAAAGGCACTGAGGTTAGTTACAGCAGGCTTGAGTGCTTGGGCTGCTTTTACAGAGTCAGGATGCAGTGTGTTCACTGAACAGTAGAAAACAATTTAAAATTGGTTACAGCCATCTTTTTTCTCAGCTTCCTACACTGTTTTTAAATCACTCTGTTTTGCAATATTCAACTATATTGTTGAGCAAAAGATTGTTGGAATTTAGGATTTTTTCTTTAAGGGCATAATAATATATATGAAAACTGTTTGAAACAGTTCACTGACATGTGCAGAGTTATCAATGGACTGCACATTCAACACTGAATGATAGAGTGACTTGTACTGTTCAAAGTGTTCTCCTGTATTAGTGACAAAGTTGAGCTGACTCTTGACAAAGAAAAATAATAGATGTCCATCATTGTTCACCCCACCAAGCCAAAATTACCTATTTCTATTGTAGACTTAACATTCTTTTTTTTCCTTATTTTTAAACTTGCATGTGGCAAGCTCTGTCAACTATCTAAGGAACCTTTTTTATTATGTAGAAGAACATTTCTAGAGCTCAAGAAGTCATTTTGGGTTCCCTTTGGCTAGATATTGGTATCATTATGTTCTCTTTCCAGCTGTTCTGGCCTCCTCTCCAGATTTTTTGGTTAGTACTGTGTTCTTCATCGGCAGCAAATGAATAATGGGGTGAAGTTTCTTGTCCATGACCCTCATTTCTGTAGTTTTTCTTATCTCTGTAATTTGAAAGCTTTATTGAGTTCATTTTTGGGTTGATACTTAGATGAGTTCTTTTTCTTACTGTGCTTATTGTGGGTTGTTTTTGAAACTATGTAGAAGATCTTAAAACTTTTTCAAGGGGGAATCTGTGTTTCTTGAAATTTGGTTTATCCTGTGAAGAGCTGTATGTAGTGATGCTTATTAAAAGTTTTAGGTTACTTTTCCTGTGCAGTTTGTCTCTGTGGAAAGATGGGGCTTGGTTGAGTTACACTGTGTCTGTACAGTAAGTCACTGGACATTGCTGCTGCAAATCCTAACGTAGATTTGACTGTGTCTGCAGTTGAAGAACATGAAATCTTGCATTGTTGATGGGCCTTAAATTGAGTTTGCAAGAATTACGTGTGCTGTGAGCCATATACTACTAATGTGGAACATACTGAAAGCTGATTAAGGGATTGCAGAACTTAAATCTAATTTTCACTACAACCAGAAATAGTTGAAGTCAGATTTGTAGAGTATTTTATACGTAAGTCTGTGCACAAGTGTATGGCAGAGCAGCAGTTACACACTTTGTGCATGTTTGTATTTGTTGCCAGTAACACATCTTTCAAAAAACCCCAACAAAAACAGATCCTTGCTGGTTTCTTTCAAGAAACTACTGCTTCATGAAGAATGACATTCTTAAAAAAAAGACAACACTGCCTGTTTTGAGGTTTTCAAATCTTTCAGCAAGCATTAGCCACTTTCGATTGTGTTTGCTGGCAGTTGAATTTAAGCTTTAGAATTCTTGGACAGTTATCAGTATTGCTTAACCCTATTGTCTCCTTGGGTTGTGGGGTGGTGTAGGTGTTGGGGTAGGGTTTTTTTGAGTGTGTGTGTGAGGGTTTTGTGTGTGTTTGTTTCTAAGTGATTAGCTGGGAATTGAAACTCTTTGATTTGGGTTTGTTGTTTTTGGGTTTTTTTTTTTTTTGACAGATCTAGTCCAGGGAGAAAACTAGTTCTCTTGCTTGAATTTTGACCTCTTAGTCAAGAATGAAGAATATTGACTGGCATGCTTATGAAACTGATAGGACAGTTTCTTTAGAGATAAGCTATTTTGTCTGACTCCTTCCCAAGATTTCTGTCTAGTTTAAAGCCATGGCCTGTCAGACTGGTAAGGAAATCACTGTGATAGTGAAAAAGTGTTTCTTTACGTTCAGGAGGAACCTTCTGTGTTTTACTTTGTCTTGGCGCTGAGCATCACTGACAAGCTCTCCCTTTAGGTATTTGTACAAATTGATGAGATCCCTGCAAGCCTTCTCTTCTCCAGGCTGGACAGTCCCAGCACTCTCAGCCTTCTTTCCTGTATGAGGTGCTCCAGTCCTCACACCACCTCTTTGGCCCTTTGCTGGACTCTCTTCAGTGTATCCAGGTTTGTGCTGTAAGGGGGAGCCCAGCTATGGAAACAGAAATTCATCAGTGCTGAGCAGAGGGATGGGGTCCTATCCCTTACTTAACTGGCTGGCAACACTCCTCCTCCTGCAGCCCGGGATGCCACCTTTGCTTCGACTAACAGTCAAAAGAGAGCATTTTAATTTTCTGTTTTCAGACTACCCTTAAACCCAAATAATAGTGAAATAAAATCACTTAAAAAGCAGTCAGAATTCCTTGTTTGTGCTGCCTGTGTAATTGAAGAGTTTCCTTCTTTAAGCAGGGCTAGTTTTCAAGCTTGAATTTTTGACACCAGCATTAACATCAATCTTAGTGGATAGGGATTGCAGTTGATGCTGCTTTTGTTTGTGACAAGCTACAGAATTAATTAATGAATTGTATATTCTTCTCTATTAGCATATTGCTTGCTAACCACTAGTTTGTTGTTGCTAGTTCTATGATTTGCTTGGATTTCTGCTTAATAAAACTTAGTTGCTTTGGTTCTCACCAACAAGACTCTTGAGGCATGAGGATTCTCATGTAATGTTTACCTTGACAGCCTCTTTCCCTCGACTTTTGTCATTCTCTCAGATTTGAATAGAGCAAAACATGGCTAAAGAGCAATTGAGGATATGTCCTGGAGAAATTTTGGTTATTACATCTGTTTTTCAGCAATAAAACCCCCAAACCTGTTGCAGTTTTTAGTAAGTACTTCTCACAGAAGAAGAAAGCTCTGTAGTGGTTTAACCTTCTGGCTGCAGTGTTTACCTCAGTTAAAATGGAAACAGTGGTGCAGGTGGAGAAAGCTCGCTCTCAGTATCTGTTCCTTGCCTGTTCTTTTCTCATATCCCATCCACAACAAATCTCAAGATAGCTCTGACTATTCAAGAATGTAAATAAATGTTATGATGAATCTTCTACAGCTAGATGCTACTTAAAACCAAAAATTATACCTGGAAAATAGACGTGAGTAGCTGCTTTCTGATCAAATGGTGAAAAATGTTTTAATGGAACAGAGAATGCTAAGTGAAGTAGTTTAAGTAAATTATTATTTGTCCCTAGTAAGAATTGTGTTTTCACAGGTGTAGTTTATCACAGAGAAAGTGACAAGCAGTGAAAGTAGTTGCAAAATTACATATGAGAAGTGAAATTATTCAAGAACAGTTGGGTTTGCTGTTTGCAGTTCAAGACAACAGCTAGCTTTCAAATGGAGTGGTAGACAACTGTTCTGTGCTCCCCTCTGTTCTCCTTTTTATGCTGTCTCAGAACTCATTTGTGTTTGCAGAAGAAAAGTACTGCAGGATGGATTTAAGAAATGAAATGGTTTCAATTTTTTTTTTAAAGCTTAGGTATAGGGTCTGCTATTGTTTCAGTTGTTATTATAATAAACAGCTTTTTTTCTTTGTTTTTTTGATTACACTTGAGAAGTACAGGTAGATTGTGTTTTTGAAGGCTGTTGTTGGTTGGAAGTCTGGAAAGTAGGTGATAAAGTAGATTCAGATACAGATACCACCTTGGAGTCAAAGTTTTAGCCCATACCCTTGAAGAAAATTTGAAGTGCAGTAATTATAGAGCATCATAGATGTTTTCAGATAATTATTCCTAAATAAAACAAAGAAGGAAGTACATGTTCTAAAACAAGTAAGCAATAAGTGTCTGACTTTTAACTCCAGTTCGTGGTTGACCCCGTTTCAGAATTCTAATACATGCAAATTCCTATGATCTAAAATTATCTTTCTTTTGGGTAATTCAGGCCTCATTTCCCACTTCCTGCCCCAACAATGAAGATCTACTTACGCCTTTGAGCATTTGGTGGAAACCCTAAAGCATGTTATGCCTTTATCTCTGTATGTGTAAGAATGAAGTCATAGGCTCAACCTGATTGTCAAATACTCGCTACTTGTTGGGTGTATTCATTCTGGTGGACCTGAACTGACTCTGAACCTGTAAAGCTGTAGCCTCTTTAGATATTCTTGAAGACATCTTGATAAACAGGAAAAGGTCAAGGTAGAGATTATATGGCTGACTCTTAAATGTTTTGTTTAGAATACATTGCAGAAATGCTATTGTTAGAAAAATTCTTTGTTATAGCAATAGACACTGGGTTGATCTTGAATGTAATACAGAGAATTCATGGCATTTGAAGACAAGTTCGTAAATTGTGTAATGGATCATTGAAAATGTGTGACTAGGTAAAAATGTAAAATGTTTAGTATCATGCCAGATACAGGGAAGTGTACAAGTACAGCAGAGGACTCATAATTACTAAGTTAGTGATGAGTGAGCTTTGTTCACTTGTGTTCCCTCCATGCCATGAACATGTTTACGAAGTATTCATTTCAGTATTCCAATCGATACCAAAGTTTTTCCTTGCATCTTGCTTAAAATTATTTCAACCCAGTCATCAAAATTGTTAAGAAAATACCTGTCTGAGTACAAGGCAGTTAGAGTAAATTAGAGTCTTTCAAGTAAGACTTAATTAGGGGGAGTTTGGAGTTCTGAAAGTCCACAGTAAAGTGAAATAGTTAAAGGAATTTAGGGACTAAAGAGCATATTGATGGGTTTAAGTTTATCTGCCTAATCAAATGAGGCAAATGGATACTTCCAATCCAAAAGGCAAAGTTCTGTGGGACTCAGCAACTTGGTTTGGCACAGCTGCTGGTGCAAGTATGTGTGTAAGGCTTTTGTTTTGTTTTTTTTTCGTTTGTTTTTTTTTCCCCTCCCTTAACAGGGAAATTGCCAGTTGATGAAATTCATCTTGGCTTGTGTGCCAGTCCTCTGCCTCTACAGGACACTTGTTGTTACTGGAGAGCAGTATAATTGAGACAATACTGGGGTGTTTCAGAGCTTTAAAAGTTCTCTATCCTTCACGCTTTGATCTGTTTTGTCAAGATGACAGTGACAGAAGGATTCTCATCTGAAGATGTAAGCAGGAAAATCAGTCTGTTGGCTCTGACTCTATGTGCTTCAGATCATTTTCTCTGTAATTAAGAGTGGCAGGTTGGGCTAACCTCTTGTTCTTTCCTAAAATTTTTGGAACACAAAATAGGGTTCTGTGAATGTCAGGCTTCGGTGTGCAAATTTGCTTCCATTTGCCAGAGCAGGACCCTGTCTTTACTTCAGTGTCTTTAGGTTAAGAAGGTGTTATTTTGTCCATAAATTAGACCATGTCTTGTGTGGCAACTAGAACGAAGCCATATTTCCTTCTCAGTTGTCTCATTCTGTGCAGGACAGTGAAGCAGCAGGAGAAACTGGTTTGTGTACATCCGTAGATTCTACGGAGCCCATTAAACTTGGCAGGGATGCAATACTCCTGTTCTAGCCGGCATCATCCTGGAGGAACAAAATAATGTAACTTAGAGAGGTGTTGTCCAAGTTAGGAGTAGATGTTATGGCAACCAAATCTGTCACAACAGTGAGTTAAATATTTGGTTTTCACCTGTAAACCATTCATGTTTTCACCTTGTACTGTAATGGCTAAACTTGTCCCTTCAATCAAAAGCCTTGGAACATGAGACATGGACTGGATTCTCAGTAGGAGTTTTGGCATAGCTTAGGCTTAGATGTTATAATTTATGCCCTTGCATAGTGACTTAAGTATGATATCAGGTTTTCAGATAAAATCTAAGGTTACCAGCACTGCCTAAATATAAGACTAGAAAGGCTGCTCTTAGTAAAAATACTTTTAAAAAGTCACTTTTCCTGAAGTAGCAGCAATGAGAGTTTGAAGTAGAGAATTTTGACTATGACTTAGTTCTTGACAAATATGGTAATTTAGGAAGAACAAGAAGGAAATTCTGTGTAATTATTGTTTGTATTTCATTATTGCTAAAGTCTTTGTATTAAAACATAGGAAACTTTTCTCCAAGAAAGCTGGCTGTTCTGGGGAAACAAGTACTCCCTGGGGACTGTTTTTTTAATAAAGATATTTGGAGAAGATGACTTAGGAAAGGTTGAGTTGGTTTATATGTCTCAGTTTCGCAAGCCAAGTTTCTGACATTTTATCTGTTGGGAAGCTTCAGGAGGCTTCCCAAGAGAGGCAATTCTGAGGCTACTAAGTGGTTAGGGGGCTGTTTAGTCTCCTTTGACATCCACCCTTATCTTCTCAGGGGAACTGCCCCTTTACGAAGTCTGGATCAATTTCCTGAGACCTCAGTACTGTTGTCATTTGCTCAGAGGGTCATTCCTGTTTTTTACATCCTAACCTTAACTTGGGGACAAAATCCTTTTAATACATCAGGATACAAATGACGTTTCTCCCCTCCCAGCATTCTGTAAATACAAATAGAGCTTGGAGGCTTTGTTACTGTCTGAACAGTACTGCTGTAGGTGGTGGTATTGCTGTGATGGGGTCCTGCAAGTTTCACATTTGACTAATGTCCCTTTTCAGTAATAGCTTTTATTGGATAGTATATATATTACCCACATTTTTGGCACTTGCTGGGGTGGCTTTGAGTCACTAATGTGTCCTAATTTTGCCCTGTGGAAGTTACACTTACATGTTTATTGCATTGTGCAATCCTCTTTGTTCATTTTATGTTTCATCTCAGCAATACCATTGTTTCCAAAACTGGCTTTTCTGTGTTGGTGCAAGGCTGGGATGTTTCCAGTTTCTTCTGAACTATTAAAATGCCAATAAGAAGGGATGATTGCTCAGAAGAGCCTGTATTAATTGTCCAACAGTTTATGGCCTGTGTTTATTTTAAGTATCTGAAATTCCTCCTTTGACTTCTGTTGTTTGATACTTAATTTTAGAACTATATTTCTGAAACATAATATACTGTCGTTGCATTTTTACATTTTGTTTGAACCCTGTGATGATGATAATGCTCTTTCAGTTGCTAGAGTTGAAATTCTGATTAGCTGATGATGCTTTCTTACAGGCAGTTGCATTTTACCATGAACAATACATTGTAGGCAGAAAATAAAAGAAATTTTGTAGTTTGAACAAAAACAGCTCTTTGTAAGGGAGAAAGATGCCACAGTAAACTCCAGCATGTTGCATGAGTGGGGTTTGTGTCTCTTGTTTTCATGAAATGTCAAGCAATACACGTTTAACTCTTGTTAGAGGTTTGCAGAATTGTTCTGAAAGAGAGTGACTAGCAGTGTATACCTTGAACCATGTCATAATGAAACACAGAGGTTGGAACTTGGTGGTTTTTACTTGAAATTGCACAGGGTGAAGTTTTGTGTATTCAGAATGCTTGTGGGTGTGCTTCATGTGTGATGTGCTGTTGGTGTCTTGTTAGTTGAAGGTAGTGGTGAGAATAAAAATGTTAAGGGATGGATTTTTTTTGTTGCATGAGTCGCTTACTGACAAAAAGCTTCTGGGCTTTTTACAATTTCAAAATGCAGTTGAGGGAGAACAGGTGTTACTGAGGTGTGTGTTTTTGCCTAGTCTTGGTATGGAAGCTATTGCATTACTGGTTTAGCTAGTTTTACTTTGAAATGTACCTTTTAAACTGGTAGAAACTGTTTTAAAATAATTGCTGAGATGTGTTGACTGTTAGCAAGTACACTTTACTGTGTGCTTGGGGAACTGTCTATATACTTAAGTATGATTTAGGCCATGGTTTCACATACGTTTCTTTCACTGTCAGTATAAACTGGAGTTCCTCTCAGCTGCTTTCTTCTGTCCTTGTGCTTCTCCATTACTTGTGACAGCAGAAATGTTTGGGGTTTTTTTCCAGTGTATGACCTGGTGTGGTGATGTAGATCAGGGAACTTAACTGGTGAAAGATAGTGGGTTTACCTTTTCGCATTTGGGTGGTTTTTTTTTCTTCTTAGCTGGGTCCATTGCTTCATCAGTTCAATACATAAGACCACAGAGAGGAGTTTTACCAAAACCTGGTAGGACAGAGTAGGGGGCAAACACACACGTCAGCTGCCGATGCCATCTTCTGCTGTTTGTGCCACTTACCTAATGCTGAAAGCAGCACAGATGAGGTCATGCCTACGGGTATGTTAGCCTGAGGTGCTGTGGATTTCCTAATCCTAAACCATTATTGAAATACTTTATTATCTTATTTCTTCTAACCTGTTCTTATGTTAAATCTTCGTCCCAAGAAGAGCATGGGATACCCTTTGTATCTGTCTTAGCTAGTTTCTCCTAGCAAGCTCTTAAATTACATTAGATCTGGCTGATGAAGTTTTTCCAAAAGGCAAGATGGAAGGAGGAAACAATAACCACCCCGTGCCACCCAAAACAAAGGGGAAAAATAAAAATACCTGACAGCCAAGCATCCCTTTCCTTCAGATGGATTTGGTTTACCTAATACAGTTCTGCATGTAAGAAAAAAGACCATGCCTTAGTGGGCAAGCTTCTTCCTTTTCCTATTTCTTGCTGTTTTGGAAAATAAAAAGGAATGGATGCTGCTGAAATACATTTAAGTTGGCTGAAAAAAACGGCAGGAGAATTGTTGACTCTGGAGCATCAGTCACTCCCTAAGTCTTTGCTGAAGAGTCCATGATAATGGTACTCAAAAATTTGGGTACCGTAACATTTGGATAGTAACTGTGCACTTAACTATCCATTGCAGTACAAACTCTGAAGGTAGGAAATGGACAAGCATGTCATTGGAAACTCCCTTTTTAAGGCAGTTTGTGAATGAAAGGTGGATTTATAGATGTGATCAAGAACAAGATCTTTTCGAAGTGCAGAGCTCACAGGGAAAACCCTGTCTTGGTCTGCATAAATGAAATGCAAGACTTCAGATTGTTATTAAGTGGAACTTGTGAGTAGTTGCCAGCTTTTAAAAGGGTGCAGTTAGCACTGGAGTTTGTCTTCAAAAATATTTGCAAGGCTAGTAATGTATATTTAAGTGCAATAAAAATAGAAGATGTTTCTTGTTTATAGAAGCTGCCTTACCTTTTCTCTTGAAACGGAGATTTTAAGTATGTGATCTTTAGGCTGAATTGTCCTTTTGCTTCCCTTCACTTCCTTCTTCATGTGTTAGAGAATGTTTTTGCCTTTCTGGATTTTCTCTTCCATAAGAAGGTTTTTATAATCATCCTTATCTGCCTTACAAAGAAAATTTGTTTAGTCTTTATTGATCGTCATTGTCTGGTGGTAGAGGAGGTGTCAATAGACAACTGAAGGATTTTTCCAGAGCTTGTGTACACTGTCACCCCAGTACTTCCCATTCACCTCTGCACTTACTCACCTGTACTGTCCTATACAGTGTTTATTATTTTGTCCTCCTTGTGCAGGATCCTGTGTAAACTTGTGTTGCCAGTCAGTCCTACCTCTGAAAAGTTTATTCACAAATTATGATGTGAAAAGGTGCAGCACGCAGAAAAAGTGGGAAGTGAAAGAGTGAATGAGAACAAAGATGTGGTTTCTTTCAGAGGCTAAATAGTTACATAATTGCAATGGTGTGTATGTAATTAGCAACTAAGGTGTTCAAAAATCATTATTTATATCTTCTTAAGATAAGGCTTAAAGGCTTAAAAAATAATAAAAACTTCAGAAGATAATTTTGAAATTCTGTAGTTATTTGCTTCTTGTAATGCTTTAGGGTTTTGCAGTTTTCAAACTGTCCTTTGCAGCTAAAAAGAGAAGCTTAAAAGCAACCTAATGGGTAAAAAGCAGAAACAAATTAAACTTTACTGTTTTGAATAAGAGAAGCCCAAGTTGAAAACAAGTTGAAAATGATGAGAAATTAAGGAACCTGATTATTCAAGGAAGACATTTGACGATAACAGCAGTTGCCCATGTTAATATCAAGATATCAATATAAAGCTTTTTCAAATGTTAAGCTGATAGCGAAACACAAACCTGGTGATACTAAATTCTGCTAGGATCAGTCATTTTCCTGTTTTCAAATCGCAGAGAGGAGCCAGAAATAGCACATGGTGTGGTTGGTGTCGTGGGGCTAAAAAATGAAAGTAAAAACGGTCGAGCCGTGTTGCGGCGGCAAAGCGGCGGCTTCGCCTGGCGCTGACAGCGGCTGGGCCCCGGGTGGAGGGCAGCGGCGGGAGCGGCGGCGGCTGGGCGTCGCAGACCTGTGGATCGGCGACGGCGGTGGTCCGAGCTGAATCA
>VYZS01072007.1:3573-17680 GCA_013400695.1 Neodrepanis coruscans
GCCCGCAATGGCCATGTGGTTGGTTTGCATGGCAGTGTCCAGTCAGAATCATCATGTTCCGGTGCTGCTGCCTGCACCGCTCGCAGCTGTGGCTACTGCCGGCGCTGGGCAAAGCCACCGCTTTTGCCACCGCAGCCGCCGCTTTTGCGCTCCGGCCCCGCCTCGGCTCAGAGCAGGGCCATGGCCGAACCCAGCCCGGGACTGGGATCGCGCCTCCTGCAGTGATTCTGGACGGCGCGAGCACCGCCCACACTGGTAAGCCCGCGCCTCGCTGCCTGGCAAAGCCAGGGCCACACAGCACCGAGACTCTGCATCAGACTGGAGCCACACCCCCCGCAGCAGCGCCCGCCATCCGCGCCACCGGTGGGGGGAAGGGCAACCAAAAAACCATGCGGTCATGGGGCCGGGCAGCCCTGGAGCAGAAAGCAGTCGCCGGGGCCACCAGTGCAAGGCGAAGCCGCCGTACCACGACTCAATCGTTTTTACTTTCATTTTTTAGCCCCACGACAAAAATAAAGGCCTGCACTTTTTAAATGGAGCATATAAAACCCCATGATGACTAAGGAAAATGTTTCAAGGGTATGCATGATTGAGTACAATTTACCAGTCAACTCTGGAGTTCTTAGGTGCAAACAAGAAACAATAAGGTGATAAAAAGTTCTGGGACCCTTTGAGCAGAATTAGAGTGGTTTCATTGAAAAATATACAAGATGAGACATCAGTAACAGCAGCACCAGGCAAGGTTACTTCCTGCATAGGACTACACAGTATTTGATAAAAAATTGCAGAATACACTCAGACTTTACACGCTTTACACACTTCCTTTTCTTAATCACTGAGTGTCACTATGACACAGTCATTTTCTGTAATGAAAGGCTCATAAAGGAGACAAGAATTTCTGTCACATATATAAAAAATGTCTTCAATTAAGAAGGAAACAAAGATTTCTCTTAAAAAGACACTGAATCCCAACAGATTTATCTAATGTATAATATTGATTAGGAATAAATTGAAGTAATCCTAATGCCTTTTCCTGCTTTCCTTCATTTGTGGTCTTTCTTACGAGTTCATTTCTTTTTTTCTTATGTAACAGCACCCTCTGAGTTACTAGCTAAAGAAATATGAAAATTCAATATCATACATCAATATCAACAGTGAATTTATGTTCATTTTACTTTGTATCTGTCTGTCTGTGATGTTTCACTCTCTCAAGACCTATTTATACAAGTGTTCCGTTGCTGGTGTGCGAGTTTTAGTTTCAATTTTCCAATAGCAATGTGACCAAAGCTTTTTTCACCCTTAGATTTGTAGCCTGATTTCAAACAATGATATTATTAATACTGGAATGCGGTCGGCGAGGGGAAAACTCCACAACCAATATGATTGAAATTAGTTTTGCTGTTTATTCAAGGTTTAACACATGCTTATAGAACCCCATTACATGAATATGCAATTAACTACATGAATATGCATACAAGGCTAGAAATGACCTAATACAGAACTTATCTACTTCTTAATGGTGTTTTTTCACTCCTACATATAGCTACTTGGTTATACTCATTAGTGACTGGGTTTAGCATTACTTCATCTTATTCTATCTTCGCAGGTGCAAGGTCAAGCATATTTCTCTCATCTTCCCACAGCCTTGTTAGCTCTCAAGGACGACTTATTTGTGGGAAAACTTCTTTGCTGACAAGCCGTGACTTTGCAGTTACATACTTAAGATGGAGTAAGGCCTAGTTATGCTAACCAGGCCTTTGCTTGTACACTTTTGTTATAGAGCCATAAGTATGGCTCTTAAAACATTCTCTGACACTGGAAAAAGTCAAAGTAGGAAGAATCCCAATTATATTTGAGTAAAGTAAGAGAAGGAGAATACACAAGCTCATTTTCACACAGTACAAAAACACTTCTTCTAGCCAAATCTTGGCTAAATGAAAAAGCTCAAGCCTCACCATTTATTGTTTTTTTTCCTGCTCGTGAAAAGCAATATCTGTCTAATATTTGTCTAACATTCCTATTATGTTTATAACTATTCCACATGTAATTTGCATAGACAATTCCAAAATGAATAATGGTGCATGTGATTACCATCAGATGCTAACATTCAGAATATATTTAAGTAAATTTAATTTGCTTTATAATAACTTTCAAGACATTTTATTTTATGCATTTGCATGTAAACACCTTAGAATGTTAACACAGTTATGACAATAGATAGAAAAATAATTCCTGAAGGCCAAGGTGAAAATATAACTGCTTTGAACAAAATTCATTTATTTCATGTAGATATAATCATTGTTCATCTTATTGTAAGTAACTAGAATGTTGACTGATGTATCTGATACAGTTTGACCTATTTCTGGGGAGGGAGCAGCACAAAACCCATCTTGGAAATTTCATGATTCACTGCACACTGACATAACCATCTGCTGAAACATACAATGGCTGAGTTGTACTCAGTATGAGTACCAACACCCCACCTGGGACCCTGTTTGAATTATTCTTTTTCGGTGATTAGGGAGAAGTTGTAATGTGCTGGTGATGTTCTTTTGAAATAGATGTGGCATCCACAGAAATCAGTAAGGGAATGAGGTGGGGGGAAAATATTTTCCTCTCAAACTAAAACTTACAGGTAAATTAGCAAGCAATATGTTTTCTTTTAGTGTTTTACTTAATCAAGGCCTCTAGAGATCCCTGCTTGCACAAAATAAATAGCTCTCAACATTTTTCAGACATGATTTTTAGTGGCCTAGTAAAGTAAATTCTGATGTGAATTTATTGATTCTATGACACTTTTTAATTATGTCTTATGTCAATATTGCTATCAGTAATAGCTTTATTTACATTAACATATTTATTAAGGCCCTGATGTTCTGCAGTGGCATAAGTCTTCATCTCTGGAGTTCTTTCAGAGTTTAGATTCAAACATAACAGGGCAATGTCATGTCATACTGCTAAATATAGACGATACCCAGAGATGAAACAATCTTCATATAGCTGCAACTGTATGCATAAAAGGTTTTAATCTCATCTGTAACATATGACCTTGTATGATATTGACTGTATCTCTGTTATATAACTTCTAGAAACTCTACTAACTAGATTAACTTAATACAGAAAAGACAGATCAATGAAAACTTTACTGTTTATTTTTTAATCATGATCTGAGCTAAATATTCTGCAAGAATACAGCAGGTTTTATGTAATTAAAAAGTGTTTTAATTAATTAATTAAATTAATTAATATGGCTAGCAGAGTGGTTTTGTATGATATAAAAATACTCTTCTGATCTAGGATGATGCTGTAGGGAAACATTAGAAGTTTTAAAGCAAAAGGAAATACTCACTTAAAAACTTGATACTGTTAAAACACATAATGCATTATAACCACCCAGCTCTACAGTCACTTTTTGCCTATAAACATAAGGATCTTTACTCTTTTCAGTTACCTTGGTCTTCATTAGTGCCACCAAAAACCTTAAAAGACTTCTGGATATGATTATTACAGAAATTAAACCTTAACTGGAACTTAATCCCTATAATGTTTATTACTCCTACAATGAGCACAGATTTTTCTTTAGCTGTAAGGCAAAATGAGTTAAAACTTCTAGAACCGCTGTATAACATGATTTGTATGCACTTTACTGACTTTATTAGACTCTATAGTTTTAAAATTCAATTAAAAATGTATTTTGACTCTTTGATCTTTGACTTTGCTAAGGAACTGAATAGAGAAAAGTACAAGTCTTCATGGCAAGTGACAGCCGCTTATTTCCTTTATTCTTTGAAACATGGGCTAAAAATGATTTAGGACTGTCCTTTGTCTGACTTCTTTCCATTCTGAAATCCACAGATGAACAAGTGTACAAACACAAGGGAAAAGAAGGGCACATTTAATCCAGTTGCATTATTTTTCAAAAAGATAAGTATTGTTAAATCAGACTTACTTAGCTACAGTCTTTACTTGAGTCTGTTTAAACTGCAAGTCATGTTGGGTGTCACCCCAGGGAGCAGATTTGTGATAACCTGGCACAGCCATTTGTAAAACTACCCTTCTTAAGTAATGTGACTTGCTTGGATGAGTTTCACCATTTGTGAAGAAACAGCCACATGCTGTGATTTCTGTTTGTGTATATTAAGTATTCTGAGCTCAATCTTTTAAAATTGAACAGCTGTGTCAGCAATATTTATATGCAGTGGCCACCACCCTCATCAATTTTGTGAAATCAGTTATGAGGTTACATCTATTTACTTTTATAGTCGCAGCCATCACTGCACCTACCTCAGAGTTACTTAAAGATATCATACATGTGGTGTTCCAGGAATAAGGAAATACTAAGGATGTGCAAAATATTTAAAATACACCGTATTCTGATCTGGTGGTAATAATTTTGTATAAGGAAAAACTAAGATGTGGTCCCAAACTTTTTCGCTTAATTCAGTTTTTCTTGTTTAACAAGAAAGTAGTGTCACTTCTCAAAAACAAGTGAATGATACTGCTAATAAGTGCTAGATACCATGAGACAAGGGCCGTGGGACAGAGACAGAGTGTGTCCAGCAGGCATATCTCAAAGCTGAACTGTAGATAAGGGCCTGAGCACAAGGATATGAGAAAAAATGTTGAAACTGCA
This sequence comes from Neodrepanis coruscans, assembly GCA_013400695.1. NCBI lineage: Eukaryota > Metazoa > Chordata > Aves > Passeriformes > Philepittidae > Neodrepanis > Neodrepanis coruscans. Next base: position 8,207 of record VYZS01072007.1, read on the forward strand.
GTAAACAGCTTTTGCTGGTAAAAATAACACTAAAGGTTACTATAGCAATAAAGTCTTAGTATTAGCCAGCATTTATGACTCTAGCCAATCAATGGGTGACTTCAGGTGTAAACAACTTTCGCATTTGGTGTGAGACCGATCAAGTAGTTTGTGGACGTGTGTGTGGAACTGGAAACTTATAAAGGTAGCTGAAAGTGGAGAATAAAGGGAAATTGACTTTTGCATCATAAAGATGTGTCTGTGTCATTCCTGGACCCTGCTTGAATGTCGGACCTCAACAAATAAGGGATAGAAAGTCAGTGTTGTTTTCTTTTACATGTTTCTACCAAATCAGTTACTGATTACCATTAGAAATCCAACCCTGGTTTAGTGTATGTAATGGATCATGATGAAGGGTGACAGAAATCAAACTGTATGTATGTTATTTATTTTTCTATCTATGACTTATTTTAATCTTGTGGGAATAATCACCTGAATTTTCAATATCATACAATATTGTAGAATATAAAAAACAATTTGTTGGACAAGGGAAAATACAGATGTGCAGCAAATTTAACTAAAGAAGTTTGTTATTGATATTGATTATGTCAGAGATGGATGCCAAGATGTCACTAACCAGAAGCTCTAGAGTAACTATGTACGTGTGTTTGTGTGTGCGCGAGCTTGCACTTTTGTTTTTGTTATCCAATTTGAATCTCAAACCTGGGAACAATGAAAGAAGAATATAAGCACGATTAAGACAGTCACAAGGAAAACTGGAGAATCATACTTTATCACTTAGAAAGAACCATATACTCAAAATTTTAATCTGTATCTGAAGAAAAATAATTCCTGATTAATGTTTAATTGATGACTAGACCATGTAAACAAATATACTTTGAAAAATGTTGAAGGCTAATTCTTCTCTTTTAATTTCATTTAATGAACCCAGCTTCTAAATTAAAGGAACAAATAATATGAATTCACCTCTCTAAACATATCTGAGAGTCCTAAATTTAAAGCATATTAGTTACCTTCAACATTTCAGATCTTTAATATGAAAAAGACAGAGCCACCTCCAACCTGAATGGCTTTCCAGAGTTCCCTGTATCCCTGAATTAGTTCCAAGCATAATGATGCTTCTGTTTTACTGGTACATCTCTATCCATTGCTATTCAACTGGAAAGTATCAGGTATAGTATTTGTTGCAACCTTTTGTTGTTATGATTCTATGATTCTACTTGTTCCCAATCTTAGTTTTGTATTTTACATTATACATTAATTAAATGCAAGAAAATAACAACATATTAGCAGCAAAGACCAGGACAGTGGATGATCTCTTTTCACCTTATCAGCATTACTGATAAGTAGTACTGATCAATATTACTGATATAAGTAACCTTATCATTATTACTTTTTCTCTCTAGTTTAGTGATTCTTTTAATGATGGAGAACTCAAAAAAATGTGGGCATTTTCAAGTTTTTCTTGTGATTAAAAAGCTTTTACAGTAGAGACGTATATGCAAACACTTCTGTTTGAAGAGCTCTGTAGTTTGATTTTGCACTTTTTGACCCCTTTTCTAGCTCCTTGAGCTGTTATACAATATAACAACGATTACCCTTAAAGTTAATCACGGAGTCCACTTAGAGTAGCTCATAATAGCTAAGTCCATCTAAGGATATTTGTAAGAGGGTTGCTTAGTTCCTACAGTCTTACTGTACTCTGGAAGAGAGTGAGCAATAATTTGCAAAGACCTCTAGAAGGTCTAGGCACAGCTAGAACTCTTTAAATCTCTCCAAATCTGACAATAAAGAAGATTTTGTGAATTATGTCCCAACAGATTCAGGCACCTTCTAAAAGTTTTCAGGTTTTCAAAGGAAATTTTTGAATTATATTTCTGGTTACCTCAAATTCACTTCAGTCCTTCTCTTGGGACCTTTTCATTACATTAGTTATATCCTTAGATCTGTAATTAGGACTGAGAAAATGATTTGACAGTCCATCCCTAATTAAATAGTTTTTTCTTTTCCAGTTTATGAAAGCATCATTAATATTTTTACATTAACAAAATGAGCTATTATACATTATTCTATGAGGACACTGTGCATATAAATAACCATTTGGGTAAAAGAATCACTTGTTCATTATCACGTGTTAATTATCGACAATTATGAACGCTAACTGCAACTACTCTCTCAAACAAAGGACTACTGTGTAGCATATATCCTTTGTCTCAAACAAAGGAGTACTATGTAGCATATATGCTTGCAAGTGTCAGGTCAATTAATTAATATGAAGGGTATGGTACTGATTGCAAGAAGGTCTCAAGAGCCTGCTCTAATAGTTATTTGGGAAAAAAAAAATTAAAAATAACAAAACAAAACAACAACAACAAAATCCAGACAAACAAACAAGTACAACCTCCTGTTTCTTAGCAAAACCTCTACTTTCTGTTAGCTTACCTAACAGATACTAACTACTTTAACAGAAATAATAGAGGAAAAGGGATTATGAATAAGATAAGCAACAAAATAAAAAGCTAATAAAATACCAAAACCTAAAAACCAAAAATAGATCAAAACCCTTTATAAGAGGACAGTCCCCGATTACAAGCTTGTCTTGTTTTACCTTTGCAATATGTACTAAGATTGAATTCAAAATTTCAGTATGTAGCTAGGGATACAAAAATCTGATCTTTACAGTAGAAGCAGTAACAATAATACACAGCTGTGACTATATGTACATAATGTTGACTTTGCAGTTTAGGAATATAAAATGTTCAAAGAACAAGGATCTTAGGGACAGAGAAAGAATGAATATATTGAAAAATTTTCCTATATAGAGAAATTACAAACAATCAAACTGATATGGCATTTAAGAGCCAAATCAAGTGAATTGAGTAATCAAAGAGAGATGTAAATATCTTTTCAATTAAATTGGTTTTATTTTCTGTTATACCATCCACTTCTCATTATTTCTTACTCAAATTTATGAGATTTAAAACTCATTCAAGCTTTCCGTAGTTGTCAGTTTTGTCAACTGCTATTTCAAGTGATTTGATAACAAATTTCTTAAACATTTTTAGTGGGATGCATTTGACAGGTATTTCTTCCTCAACTACCTTTTTTTTTTTGTACAATGATGGATGTTTTTTTTTTTAAAAAAAATTAATTATCTTTTAAATAGCAGCATAATGTATTGGACAACTGTGTGAATGAGAATCCTTATTTCATTATTTGTATATTTCTTAGGGAGATTAGTCTCAGATTAGAATAAACCTAATAGTAATGTATAGTATTCATGTAGAAATATTGAACAATCTTTTAATTGTAGCTCATATAAATTGTGCACTGTTTATATTTTGCAAAAATTTTATGTAAAAGTAGTATATCCTTCAGTAATACCTTTTGCGCAAAAATGTAATATATCATTTGTTAAAGATCTCTTAGCAATTAACTCACAATTTTTCTCAAAGTTTATATATAATATGGCTACATGAGAGCTTGTATAAACAAGAAGTTGTCATACTTCAGCTGATCACAAAGTTATTTTTAATAATTAATTTAATCATTTAATCATTAATCCAATTTTCCAGTCATCATTATTTTCTTTCACAAGTTTGAAAAAAGATAACGTACTGAAATTATTGAAGCTGTATAAATTTACATGCAAATCTATTTTAGATGTCTGATAGCAGTTCAAAACTATAAAGAAAGATAAACAGTTTATCTAACTACATGATAAATAATGAAAATATTTTCACAATGTTGATTAGTTAGGGTTAGCGTTAGGATTAAGGTTAGGGTTAGAATTAGGGTTAGAATCAAAAGATATGCACAACATTTTTTTATTACCTTTATTAATGATGTTAAGCTCAGGAAATACACATGTATTGCTATCGTGTGGATTGCTTATTAGGACTGGTAAAACCATGTTTCTGTATGCTAACACCTTAAAATTTTAAAGCATACTAGCAAAAGCAATAAAACATACATCTGGCTCTTCATGTCTTAAATATTATAATGTGGCTGAGAATAGTGAAATTGAAGACAAAGTTTGATTTCATCTTTTAATTTTCATTTTACATATATAATATAATTAATGTACTAAATAGAGTAAGAGTTTGCAAGACTTTAATTTAGAAAAAAATCAGAGGATGAAAGACTGCAAGATGCACTCATGTACTCGTATTTAGAAAGCTGACAGGCTTTACAAATTTGTGCTATTATTGGCTTCTTACTTCTTCATTTCCTTCGATACAACTTCAATATTAGTAAAATGTGTTAAAAATTTTCTCAAATATTCTAGCTTTGTGAGCCTCTAGCCTTCAGAAAGTTGGGGTTTTGGTTGGTGTTTTTTTTTTTTTTGGTGTATTTTATTGAAACAACAATGAAACAGCTTGCAAAATATCTATGATTAAGTGATGATAAATTTTTATTCTCAATATTATTAGCAGCTGCATATTATTTGCCTGGTGCCACAAAGAGGACAAACTGATACAAGACATCATTGTACTGAATACTGCACATTTGAGGAAATGATTCTCCTTGTTTAATTCTAGCTTCAACATTGTTGCAAATAGCACAAAAAAAATCTCATTAGGGAAATTAGAAGATGATTTGTGTCAAAGGAGATTCCTGAATAAAGGTTATCTTTTAGGTTATCTTTTTCAAATATGCCTACCTACAGTAAGTTCACTCAAAGCACTCAATTCCTTTCTTTCTGAAGATCAGACCACAACAAAAAATATGCCACTTTTTAATAGAAATAGGTACTCTGAAATTCATCCTAAAGTCTTTCTTGAATTTGCCACTGACTTGTGTGCTTTTCAATGCTATTAAATTTCATATTATGAAAACATTCATATTGTGATCAAGTATCTGAAATATATATCCTTGTAACTAGATTACATGCATTAGGCTGGTAACATTTAAGGTGAATTACCTCAAACATAAGTAAAAGTAGTCATCTACTTTACAGCGAAAAGAGTATAATTCCCAAGCGCATTTCAATTTCCCCCACAATTACTGTACAATGACTCAGAACATAGCGCTGAAATTTACAGAATATTGATGGTATAATATCATAATTTGGGAACGTTATATGGCTTCATTGGTAGTTTGGCATGGTTTAGGACTACTAAAAGTAAAAATATTCAAATATTTCACCAAATATTGTAAAAAAGTTCCCCTCAGATATTCTCAAGGGTAACCCATTTATCATGTAATTCAGTTGAAGAGGAATAATGATATTTATTATAATAATGTCTATTCAATAGGAAGATATAACAGCTTCTGTCTCTCAATAATGTTTTTGTAGTCTTTTTCTTTAAGGAGAGGTAGAAAATTACTAGTAATTATGCACATATAAACATTTCCTCTGGATGTTATTAAAAATCTCCAGAGAAGCACTATTAAGAACTCTACCTAAAGCAGCAAAGAGAAATATTTAATAGGATAATAAGATAAATTGGGTTGGGAGAAATCTAGGTCAACCTCCTGCTCAAAGCATGTTCATCTGTGAATTTCAACTGACAGAACTTTATCCACTCAGGTCTAGAAAATCTAAAACTTGGAGACTGCACAGTCTCTGAGAGTTATGTGATCCACTGACTGACTCTCCTTTTAGGAGAGTTTCTATACCCAGCCTACCTGACTCTTGTTTCAACTTGTACCTGTTGCCTCTTATCCTCCCACCACGCATGCTGTGAACAGCCTTGATACATCTCCTCTATCCCCTTACCTATTCCCTGTAGTTACTGAGAAGCTGCTGCTAGATCCCCTTGAAGCTGTCTCTTTTCCAGGCAGAATGATGCTCTGGACAACTGCTCCAGCCCTGATTATACTGGTTGCCCTCTGCTGAACTTGCTCCAAGTTATTTATGACCTTTTTGTACTCAGCGGGCCCAAAGCTGGAAGCTTTATTAATGTTTAGTCTCATAAGTACTGAGTAGAGGATGATCATCACTTCCCCTGATTTATTTGCTATTACCTGAGTAAGATATTAGGAAAAAAATTCTTCACCAAAAGAGTTATCAAACATTGAGGTAGGCTGTTCAGGTAGATGATTTTGTCACCAAATCTAGAGATGTTTAAAACACATATAGATGTGATGCTTAGGAGTATGATCTACTGTAGACTTCACAGTGCTGAGTTAGCAGTTGGACTTGATAATCTTAAATATATTTTCTGGCTCAAATGTTTTTTTGATTCTATGATCTGATCACACAGGATAGAAAGGATTATCAGCAATTAAATATAGCTGCTGCAGCACAAACATAACCACAACCACAGCCACAACCACTTTGAGCTCCTGCTCTGGTGTGGACATATGCCCACAGATGCTTCAGAGTTTCCTGTTCTTATGTGGACTTTTCACAGTCTCTTTGACTTGACTTCACACTGAGGTTCCAGTCTGTCCCATACAGCAGCAGAGAAACAGCAGTGATGCCCTGGGCATCTGCCAGCCCACACACATCATCCTTGCTCTTATCAAAATGTTCCCAGGCACAACAAAGTGAAGCGATCAGCAGCACAGCAGTACAGCAAGCAGAAAAAGCAAAAAAGCAGCTAGATATGAGCACCAGACTCTAATATACTAAAAGGCAAGTAAGCCCTATGGCAAGCACAGGAACCTGCTGATTAATAGCTAAACAACAACGAGAGCTATAAATTTGATCTTGCACATTCCTATAAAATCTGTCATGATCTTGAGCCCTTTAAGCCCTATGTTGGATGCCAAAAAGGACTGTCATGGTTTAACCCCAGCTGGCAGCTAAGCACCACATAACCACTTGCTCAAAACTTCCAGCAGGATGAGGGAGAGAATCAGAAGAGTAAAAGTGAGAAAACTTGTGGGTTAAGATAAGTCAAGCAAAAGCCATGCATGCAAGCAAAGAAAAACAATTTACTCATTCACACTTTCCCATGGGAGACAGATGCCCAGCCACTCCCAGGAAAACAGGACTCCATAACACATAATGGTGACTTAGGAAGAAAAAATGCCATCACTCCCCCCACCTTCTTCCTTCTTCTTTCTTCCCCCAGGTTTATATGATGCCATACTGATCAATATCCCTTTGATCAGTTGGAGTTTGTCCTATCTATCCCAGCTGTGTCCCCTTCCAATTTCTTGTGCATCTGTGTGGGGTGAGAGGCAGAAAAAGCCTTGGCTTTGTGTAAGCAGTGCTCAGCAGAAACGAAAAAAACACGTTATCAACACAAATTAACAAATCCAAAACATTGCCATTTAACAGCTATTATGAAGAAAATTAACTCTATCCCAGCTAAAACCAGCACACAAAGACAACTGTCCTGTAATTCATGCTTATTATTTCCTCTCATTTTAATTAATCATGAGTGTAGTGGGTCTGGCTGGGATGAAGTTAACTTTCTTCAGAGCAATACATACGTGTTTTGAATTTTTGTCTAAAACAATGTTGATAAGAGACTAGTGTTTTGGCTATTGCTGAGTAGGCTTTCTATTTATCCCCATGTTATCCTCTCATCATGTAGCCTGGAAGTGAACAAGAAGTTAGAAGGCAAAAGGGCTGGCACAGCTGACTCAAGCTGGCCAAAGGGATATTCTACACCATACAGTCACTGGGATGCTTTTGATCTGTTTCTTTCAGGGTTATCAGTTTGATATACCAATCACACAAAGCCCAGCTAGAGATCATCTGAAACTTCAGGAAAATTTACTCTGCAATTGATGAGATATTTGTACAGAGATTTAAACTTCCTGCAGTAATTTAATATTGTACTTTTCCTCTCTTGCCCTGCATTCTACACAACAGAGTTTTTTACATTGGATTTAGATCTAAAACGTAGTAAATTAGTAAATTAATTGATTCATATAAGTGTACTGTATAAATACAAGTGTTTATTACCATCATATTAAGGCTGACGCTAACATAATTAAAATGATAGTAACATATATCATAAAGTTCTACTTTTTTCTTTTTTTTTTTTCCCCCAGACAGAGGAGATTTATGGAAACAACTATGTAATCTGATAGCATATATGTTAAATTAATGCTCACCCATGTTTCAATTTTTTCATAATCGTATTTAGACCTCATTTTTGTAAGTCTAGAAGATTAAATTCAAGACATGCTTTTTGGATTTAAGATAACTTCCTTTCTGAATAACATCTATTTAGGATGAAGCAAAAATTAATACTGTGCATAATTTTATGGAGATGAAAATCAGTCTTATAGAATTGCTACCATCTAAAAATAGAGATTTTAAAGAAAAGCCTACAGAAACAGACTATGCATTTTAGGTTGGGCACAGTGTTTTCAGTAGATGTGTGGTCATAAGTTCATGGCTTTACATACCTGTGGATTCTGATGTAACTGTATAATAAGAAAATTATCCATATCAGCTTTCTTAAAGCCTTGTAAAAAATCTTTATACAACATTGTACATTGCAGTACCATAAGGAAAAAGAGGACTATCTGGTGGATTCTAATTATTTTGTACATGGCACCTAAAATCCAGTCCAAATATCCTAAAGCATTTCAAATTTTGTATATGCTTAGGGTTTAGAAGCTGAAACAGATCCCTACACTTAGATAATGGAGGAGGTATTCAGATTCTTCTAAGCTTAATTCAGTTGGCTACTCTTGGACAGTTTTTGGCACTGTTTGAAACATTATAAAGTGTTGTTTAATTGCCTTAACTTAGAAACCTAGAGATATTTTAAAAGCACTAGACTTATCCAGCTGACTCCATACCTACCTTCCAGCCTCATGGAGCATGGATGGAACACTTTAAGGCTTCTCAGGAGTCTTAGGTTTCAGCACTTGAGTCGTGACTTCTTTACTATATATTCTATTTGCCTCTTGGTTCTCAAATACCCTCATAGAACTGTCAGTTATGGCTAATCATTTCTAGAAAACTGTATAGAACCATATAGTCCCCATATAGAACATTTTGGGGGATTAAGTTGATATCCTAGAGCATCTGTGTAGACATAGTTAGACATTAGTATTCAGTATATATATGTAGTCTGGAGTTTATTTTCTATATATTTTTTTTTAAATGGCTTTTCTGGATTTGACATGAACAAAATTATTTCTTTTTGGGAGTGTGTAGATTCAAATAGTGTGTAGAATTAATAAACTGAGAATTCTAGCCATTAGATTTCATGACATATACATCCATATTCCTTATTTTTTTGAATTTATGACTGAATAATGTTAGTCAGAGATGTCATATATGAGTAAATTAGGAAGGGAAAGAGAATCTTCTACTGATGGTTAATTTTCATAATCAGTGGAGGAAAAAATAGAAGAGGGGTAATTATTGATAGATTTCAGAAGTAAGTTATACTTCTTTTCAAATAATTTTTCTCAGTTTATCACAGGGAAACCATTATGCACATAATGATGTATACAGATACATAGAAGTATCTGATCCAATGAGAGTCTTTAAGGATTTTTTCCTTTTTTTTTTTTTTTTTTTTTTTTTTTTATGGGGGAGCCATTTCTTCT
>VYZS01072007.1:17686-34516 GCA_013400695.1 Neodrepanis coruscans
TTTTTTTTTTTTTTTTTTTTTAGTATGGGTAGACACTTCTGTCATCAGAAGAAATTACAGAATAATGTGGCAATACTTCTGATAATTTAAAGTGAATCTAGTTTGCTGCAGGTAACAGATATGTCTTCTAATTCACTGTGGCCTTCAGTATTACTGTGACCTTCAAAATGTAAGAGGTTTTATTATGTTAAGAAATGGTATAAAAGTAGTTCCTGTAGGGGAGTCTATTTCCACACTGCTAAATTTCTGACTAAGAGAAGAACCACAGTTTTCAGGTTAAAAGGTACAGAGTGTCTGAAATTCTTGTTAAAGCAGGTTGGCTACTTTGTTGATACATAATATTTATAACTGGGACTCCAAAGCCCTAATATTACAGAACAGTTCAAGCGGTTTTAGCTTGTAACTATGAGAGTTTTGGAACTCAGTCATGATTTGGATGAAAACTTCAAAACAGCAGTTTTTGGATGAAAACCTCAACTTCATGCCTTTGTTTCCTGGTATATGGCAAATGACTTTGGGAAAAGGTTGAGATCTGAAGGACATAACTGTTGTAATAGTGTCAGAGAACAGTTTTAAAGATTTTGTAAGGTGGAGAATTCAATATCAGATGTAGTTTCATTAATGTTGCCCTCTGAAAGTGATGCTTGCAGTCTTGTTGGACTAGCTGTTTCAGACTAAACCACAACCCAAGAGCTAGCTGATGTTTACACAACACTGTACTTGTCCCAGTCCTGGCCTGCAGTAACATTATACTGTTTGGCAGAGGTAGTATTCTGTTTTGTGAATTAACTGTAGAATTATAGAATATCCTGAGCTCAAAGGAATCAACAAGGATCATCAAGTTCAACTCCTCTTCCTGCACAAGATAACTCCAAATATCACACCAAGTGTCTGAGAGTATTGTCCAAATACTTGAATTCTGGCAGGTTTGGTGCCATGACAAATTCCCTGAGAAGCCTGTTCAAGTGCCCAACCATTCTCTGCATGAAGAATTTTTTTCTTATATTTAACCTAAACCTTTCCTGGTGCAACTTCAGGCCATTCCCTCAGGTCCTGTCACTGATCACCAGAGAAAAGAGATCAGTGTTTGCCCCTCTGCTTCCCCACATGAGGCTGAACAGACCAAGTGACCTCAGCCGCTCCTCATATGGGTTCCCCTCAAGACCCTTCACCATCTTTTTGGCTCTTCTCTGGATGTTCTCTAATAGCTCTATATTCTAATATTGTGTCACCCAAAATGGCACATGGTAGGCCTATCATCGACCCCCACAGAGGGCTGCTTTATTTGTTTATCCCTTAATCTTTACCTAGTTGCTCTCAGTGGTGTCACTATCAACTGCAATACACTCCAGTCCCTTCNAGGGGCCACCCCCGTCACCCGTGAGCACCACGGGGCACCCCGGGGGCCCCAGCACCCCCAGCACCGGGCTGCCCTTGCCCCATGTGCCAGCGCAGCCACACAGGTGTGGCCTCACCCACTGCGAGGGCTGCCAGCACTCTCCACCCGGTGTCGCATGCATGCAGCGCTGGGGAGAGCTGGCCGNTTGGCTCTTCTCTGGATGTTCTCTAATAGCTCTATATTCTAATATTGTGTCACCCAAAATGGCACATGGTAGGCCTATCATCGACCCCCACAGAGGGCTGCTTTATTTGTTTATCCCTTAATCTTTACCTAGTTGCTCTCAGTGGTGTCACTATCAACTGCAATACACTCCAGTCCCTTCATTACACACAACACCACCGTATATGCAGGGAGTGGCCTCATCCACCCTACCTATCTCTCCTGAATAGCCTGTAATCATCCATCATGACACCCCAGTCACAGGACTCATCATACCAGGTTTGCTAGTGCATCAGCAATGATGTCACATCTCTTGGACTGGGACAAAGCTTTGAGGTCCTCTTGCTCATTCCTCATGCTGCACACAAAACATTTCAAGTGGTTCCTTGTACTGAATACCTTATGCATCAAACTGAAGACTACTTGGACATAGTCCCTCAGACTTTGACATGCCATCCCACTGCTTACCAGTGGCGAACTTGGTTTTGTCCTTTTCCCCCTTCCAATTGAGTTAAAAGCTTGACCTGGTTTGGACACTAGGGGGTGTTTAAAGTGATGAAAGAATGCAATAGTTTCAACAACGAATAACAGAATTTATTTTACAAAAAAATCCAAAAATAATGATGCAGTGGGGACAGAGTGTGCTCCTCTGGGCTGGCTGCTGGGCTGGTGGAGCAAGGGAGGAAGGAGGCTGGTCTGTGGAATGGCACCGGTTCCACGCTTAGGTTCCTGAAAAACAGGAAAATGAAAAGAAACACCAGGACCCCAGGGAAGAGTTCACCGCTGGTGAACTGCGTGGTCCTCAGCCCTGCGCTGTCTCCACTATTGGTTCAGCTGCGCTGCTGCTCGAGCCACAGGAAGAAGGCCAAGGGAGCAGAGAAGATGCTGAGGTGCAGCACTGATGAAAGCCAAGCCCGAAGAGAGGAAAGGGCTTCTGGGCTTGCAGGTTTTATAGGGTGTTTATTCCCGCGTGATCTTGGGGTCCCTCCCAGCACAGGTCGCCTCCAGATTGGCTAATGGTGCTCAGGCACCTCCTCTCCATGAGACTTCGCCATGAGGCAATATGGCAACATTTCCCACTAAAATCTCTCATGGTCAGAGCCTACCAAGGGAGAAGGGGCCACCCCCGTCACCCGTGAGCACCACGGGGCACCCCGGGGGCCCCAGCACCCCCAGCACCGGGCTGCCCTTGCCCCATGTGCCAGCGCAGCCACACAGGTGTGGCCTCACCCACTGCGAGGGCTGCCAGCACTCTCCACCCGGTGTCGCATGCATGCAGCGCTGGGGAGAGCTGGCCGTACCTGCCGTTTCTCAGCCTGGCACCAGTAGCCATTTCAGGGCTGGCACCACTTCTCCGCAGGGGCTTGGCTGCAGATCCTGCTGCTGTGCGGCCGGGACAGGGTGTGTGCCACGCCCGCACCACACCCATGCTGGCAAAGTGAGACAGCAGGACCACAGGATAGGCAGGACGGCTGCCCTGCACACACCAGTGGCAGCATCTCCAACCTGGTGCTACTGCGGTGGAGCCGCAAACATGGGGATGCTCCCTGTGCCGCACCCACCACGGGCCAGGAGCAGCACCCGTTCCTTGAGGGTGAGCACTGCCGCTGCTGTTGCACTGCTGCCAGCAGGTGGGGGGCTGCCACTGCTGCCCTGCGTGCCCTGCACACACACACTGTTGGGGGGGAATGTCCCCGACCCAGTGCTGCCGCCGCGGAGCCACTCCTTTTGCTCCGCACACACACACTAATAGGGAAAGGGCTGCAGGAGCCATGGCTGCCCTACACACCCTGGGGTAGTAGGGGGAGGAAACCGCATTCCTGCAGAGCCGCCCTTGCCCTGCACATCGTGGCAGGGGAGGAGCCGGGACTGCTCAGTACGGCCCCGCAGCCACTCTGTGCATCCATGGAGCCACGGGGGAAACTGCAGGGGACCGGTGCCGTGTCTTCCCACAGGACAACTCCGTGCACACACCAGCACTCAAAGCTGTATGCCCTTTCTTATAAAATACAAAAAAGAGGTTGGAAACACTCTTTCCCCCCCTTCCCGCTCCCCAAAACCCCTTAAACACCCACAAAAAAAAAATCCCAACAACCCCTTCCCCAACCCCTACCCCCAAGAAGAAAAAAGGAGAAAAGGAAACAATATGTTTTAACAACTAGAACTTCGTTTCACCCCATACCAAAGGTCTATTGTTTAGGCCTGATAAGTTCTGTGCAAAAGTTTTTTCCTCATTCTGAGAAGGGTGCACTGCATTGGGTGTCAGTAGACTTGGTGTTGTGCAGACTATCCCATGCTTGAAAAAAACAGAATTCCATGGGTGAAACTTGCCTCGATGTCACATGTTGAGCAGAAAGGTCTGACTGTTCCTTTCAATATGCTTCCTTGCTACTGAAAAGCAAGCAGTGATACAGACTTGGAATTCTCAAAAATTATTCTACTGAATGTTATACACTTCTTTTATTCTGTGATTTTTTTGCGTGTGGAAAGGGAAGCATAAACTTTGAACAGTTGTAACAATTATTCTTTTAATATACAAGTACCACATAAAAATGTCCTTAAATTATATGAATGTCCATTTTAAAAAGCAACATTTTTAAATCCACCACTGTGATGTAAAGCCTATTTCAGACCTAAGAAATTTTGCAGCTTGCTGTACGTACGCTTAAAATACAGTTAGACACTAAATCTTTGCTAAATTTTCATCAAAGCTCCAGTCACAAAACGCCAGGAATCTTCTGTCATAAGATAGGCAATATTTTGCTGTAAGAACACAATAGCTGGTCTTTGAAGAACAGGGAACAGAGCCTATAACTTGCTTTAGTACTTAGATCCTAAAGCAAAAAAAGTATGGAAGATTAAACTAGGAGAAGTAGAGATTAATGTCCATTAGACCCAATAAATGATTAAAGTTTCCTTACAAAAAGTAACTTTATAAAGAAAACAATGACTACTGGTAGAGATGAACTAGAACATCTTAATCAGATAATCATGTTTACTTGGCTAAGGATTTAATTAGAACCACTACAGCTAACAATCAGAAAATCAATTAAAATTAGAAGCAAAGAAAAACCTATAAAAAATTGGCAAAATTTGTCATGAAATCCGTGAAAGGGATTAAAACAAAACCCTGTGATTAACTCAGACAGCAGTGAACTCAGAATTTTATGCAGGATGCTGAGAACTAGACTTGTATTCCTCCACGGAACTGTGTAGTCACGTTGTTTCATAACACTTGTGGATGTGGCCTTCAATACATTTGGAGAGGAATGTATTTGCAAATATTATTTTATCATTTTCTCTCAGATACAAATTAGAAAATGTAGAACCTGCAANCCGGTGTCGCGCATGCATGCAGCGCTGGGGAGAGCTGGCCGTACCTGCCGTTTCTCAGCCTGGCACCAGTAGCCATTTCAGGGCTGGCACCACTTCTCCGCAGGGGCTTGGCTGCAGATCCTGCTGCTGTGCGGCCGGGACAGGGTGTGTGCCACGCCCGCACCACACCCATGCTGGCAAAGTGAGACAGCAGGACCACAGGATAGGCAGGACGGCTGCCCTGCACACACCAGTGGCAGCATCTCCAACCTGGTGCTACTGCGGTGGAGCCGCAAACATGGGGATGCTCCCTGTGCCGCACCCACCACGGGCCAGGAGCAGCACCCGTTCCTTGAGGGTGAGCACTGCCGNCGTCCTTTGAGGGTGAGCACTGCCTGTGCTTTGGCCCTGCTGCCAGCGGGTGGGGGCCTGCCACTGCTGCCCTGCGTGCCCTGCACACACACACTGTTGGGGGGGAATGTCCCCGACCCAGTGCTGCCGCCGCGGAGCCACTCCTTTTGCTCCGCACACACACACTAATAGGGAAAGGGCTGCAGGAGCCATGGCTGCCCTACACACCCTGGGGTAGTAGGGGGAGGAAACCGCATTCCTGCAGAGCCGCCCTTGCCCTGCACATCGTGGCAGGGGAGGAGCCGGGACTGCTCAGTACGGCCCCGCAGCCACTCTGTGCATCCATGGAGCCACGGGGGAAACTGCAGGGGACCGGTGCCGTGTCTTCCCACAGGACAACTCCGTGCACACACCAGCACTCAAAGCTGTATGCCCTTTCTTATAAAATACAAAAAAGAGGTTGGAAACACTCTTTCCCCCCCTTCCCGCTCCCCAAAACCCCTTAAACACCCACAAAAAAAAAATCCCAACAACCCCTTCCCCAACCCCTACCCCCAAGAAGAAAAAAGGAGAAAAGGAAACAATATGTTTTAACAACTAGAACTTCGTTTCACCCCATACCAAAGGTCTATTGTTTAGGCCTGATAAGTTCTGTGCAAAAGTTTTTTCCTCATTCTGAGAAGGGTGCACTGCATTGGGTGTCAGTAGACTTGGTGTTGTGCAGACTATCCCATGCTTGAAAAAAACAGAATTCCATGGGTGAAACTTGCCTCGATGTCACATGTTGAGCAGAAAGGTCTGACTGTTCCTTTCAATATGCTTCCTTGCTACTGAAAAGCAAGCAGTGATACAGACTTGGAATTCTCAAAAATTATTCTACTGAATGTTATACACTTCTTTTATTCTGTGATTTTTTTGCGTGTGGAAAGGGAAGCATAAACTTTGAACAGTTGTAACAATTATTCTTTTAATATACAAGTACCACATAAAAATGTCCTTAAATTATATGAATGTCCATTTTAAAAAGCAACATTTTTAAATCCACCACTGTGATGTAAAGCCTATTTCAGACCTAAGAAATTTTGCAGCTTGCTGTACGTACGCTTAAAATACAGTTAGACACTAAATCTTTGCTAAATTTTCATCAAAGCTCCAGTCACAAAACGCCAGGAATCTTCTGTCATAAGATAGGCAATATTTTGCTGTAAGAACACAATAGCTGGTCTTTGAAGAACAGGGAACAGAGCCTATAACTTGCTTTAGTACTTAGATCCTAAAGCAAAAAAAGTATGGAAGATTAAACTAGGAGAAGTAGAGATTAATGTCCATTAGACCCAATAAATGATTAAAGTTTCCTTACAAAAAGTAACTTTATAAAGAAAACAATGACTACTGGTAGAGATGAACTAGAACATCTTAATCAGATAATCATGTTTACTTGGCTAAGGATTTAATTAGAACCACTACAGCTAACAATCAGAAAATCAATTAAAATTAGAAGCAAAGAAAAACCTATAAAAAATTGGCAAAATTTGTCATGAAATCCGTGAAAGGGATTAAAACAAAACCCTGTGATTAACTCAGACAGCAGTGAACTCAGAATTTTATGCAGGATGCTGAGAACTAGACTTGTATTCCTCCACGGAACTGTGTAGTCACGTTGTTTCATAACACTTGTGGATGTGGCCTTCAATACATTTGGAGAGGAATGTATTTGCAAATATTATTTTATCATTTTCTCTCAGATACAAATTAGAAAATGTAGAACCTGCAAGCAATCACTGGTTTAATGCCCACAGTACTGACCAAATGTTTTTACCTAGGTGCAAAAGAAATACTTACCTTAAAGTTAGCTGCATACCTTGGGCTCCTCTTCTTCTTTTGAAACATTTTAAAATTCTACAACATGTAATATTCAGAGACAAATTATTTGTTCATTATATAGCTTTTCCAGATTTATTCTTAGTTTAGGTCTGGTTGTCTTATGGTTCTGTAGTTGGTTACCTTTAACTAATTGCCCTGAATCAATTACCCATTGTGTATTACAGTTTGCTTTAGTACATTTAGTATTTTACCGTTCATCTTTCCTGAATAACAGGTCCTTAATTTTATAGTTCATCTATTTAGCTAGTCTATTTGATTAGAGTTGGTTGATTTTTAATATAGTTCATCAAGTCTTCACTGTAGACAGGTGGAGAAAGTTTGTTTGATTCTAATTTTTGACTGTTTAAATTTCATTTTTTCCTGTGTATTACATATTTTTATATAATTTAATAGATTATAAAATTGTGAACATGTAATTTAACAAATACTGGTTTCATCATACCAGAGAGGATGTAAAAGCAGTCCTAGAAGTGGATGGAATATTAATAAAGTTCTTTGAAGTACTGGTTTACATAATTGCTGCACATTATTATTTTCACCATTCTGTATTTTCAAGCTATGAAAAGTCTCATTGCTATACCTGATTTCATGGAACAATCTGTTTACAGATTATTTTTTTTGTGATTTCAAAGTTTTAACAAAGAGATACAATAATTTGAAGTTGAACAAAGAGTCATCTTGATCTTTGGAGCTGATAAAAACAGGACACTTCCCTACTACTCTCTTGGAATATCCTCTGGTCTGGCCTGAATACATGCCTTGGTCTTGTTCTGATCTAATCAAGATGAGACAGACATGCATCAAGATTCTCTCTTTCCTCTTTCCCCTTAAGTCTTTAATGAAGCGCAAAAAAGTCAGGTTATGAACCCAACAAGATCTATATACTATTGCGTCCACTTTATCTCCCTATCTGTAGAAACCAGTCATATTCTTCACTATCCTCTGTATGTGCAGTTTTTAGTTCTCTGTGTGTGTGCACACTTCATTTTAAGAAGACGTTTAAACATCTTCTGAATATCTTCTGAAAACTTTTGTCAGACTTTGAAATTTAGAATATCATTATGCGCTACAATACAAAATTCTTTTCTGGTTTTACGTATTTAAACATGACTCCAATATAATTTAGTGTAGATTTGAAACAGAAGAATTGGAAACCATTTTCTAAATATTCATGATCTTCAAAAATCAGTACGTACAAAGATATTTAAATCTCTATTGAAGTGACTTATTTTGTAAATATGTTTTCTTTTGGTCTTTCATGACAGTAAGACATTTGAATAGCACCATTAATTAGCATAGGACACTACCTAATATCTCTGAAATCTTTTCTTAAAAGCTGTCTGATGAAAGCAAGTTATGCCTTTACATTTGATTCTTCTTTTGAGTTGAATTTTCTGTGATAAAATAACCCCCACATTACTTACTCCATCAGTTTCCTGTGAAAATATACTGTTGATCACCCCAGCATACAAACAACCTTCTAGCCAACAGAGCTGATATATAGTTATTAATTTTTTTCATTGTTATCTTCTATGCCTGCTAGTAAAATCGTAACAATGCCTGCTGGCTGAAAAATGAGCCAAGTGAACCCTTTGACATCTGTTTCTCAGTAGGCTAATGAGAAAAGCGGTCTGATATCCTTACTTTTTTTTTTGCTTGCTGAGCATTCCCAGCAGTGGGAGAACCAGAAAATACAAATTTCTGTTGCAGTTTCATTCCATTTTCTTTTTCTTTACCAGAGGCAGTTTACCAGTTTCTTTGAGTAACTAGTTTTTTGCATTGCGATTAATTGTTTTTCTTGTCTCTTTTCTTGTCACTTTATATGTTGTGACTCACCTCTGTCATACCTTCAACTGTTGCTACCAAATCTTAAAATTAACCTCAGAACCAGGGAGATAAAAAGGACTATAACCTTTTTGCTACATATCATGGCATAAAAATTCTTGCCTGTTCTTTGGGACTGACTGTCCTGTGATCACAGAATTGAAGATGAAAAAGCCTAGTACCAGCAGTTGCAATGATGAGTTAGGTCTCTAGCACTCTAATCTTATGGCAATTCAGCAGTATTGTAAGTATTATACAAGTCTTCTTTGTTGCATGCTTCTTTTCTTTATTTAGTCTTTTGGTGTATTTCTTTCCTGCTTCTCTTGTATAATTTTTCTTTAAGTCATTACCATCTCCCTTAGTTCCTTAAATTGTTCTCCTTTTAACTTTGATCTATCCACTTTCAAGCTGTAACTAAACTGACAAAAGTTGGCCTTGTACCATTTCTGAGTCCACTTTTTAACAAAGTGGAAAAGCAGATCTCTTCGCTGTATTTAGCAATATAGCAGTGAGAGTAGATATATAATGGATTTATGTCTATGGATTCTCTGTCTGAGAAAGCCAATGGGAGCCAGCTCCAAAGCAAACCCACCACTGGCCAAGGGTGAGCGCATTAGCAAGAGTGGTAATGCCTTTGGATTAACATATTTAAGAAGGCAAAAAATTGCTGTTCAACAGCAAATGCAGCTGCAAATAGAAGTGAAAATATATAAGAGAAATACATTTGTAGCAATTCTGCAAACACCAAGGTCAGTGAAGAAGGGTGAGAAGGTCTCCAAACCAGAATAGGGGATGAATATGAAGAATCCTCTCCCTGAGGAGGAAGGAGCAGCACAGATAATGTGTGATGAACTGACCACTGCTCTCATTCCTGTCCCCCTGTGCTGCTTGGGGATGGAGATAGAGAAATCAGGAGTAAAGTTAAGCCCAGGAAGAAGGGAGGCAGGAGGGATGTTGTTTTAAGATTTTATTTTATCTCTCCTTACCCTACTCTGATTTGATTTGCAATAATTTTCCCCTAATTGAGTGTGCTTTGCCCATGACAGCAATTGGTGAGCGATCTTTCCCTGTCCTTATATCAACTTATGAGTCTTTCATTGTATTTTCTCTCTCCTATCCAGCTGAGGAGGGGAGTGATATAGTGGCTTTGGTGGGCACCTGACCTTCAGTCAAGGTCAACCTACCACAAGATCATTTTTCATCTAAAATAGCTACCATCAGGTAGGCACACAAGTTAGGCAAATTTGATAGATAAAACTGATAAGGGCTTCCTGGAAAAGTTGTTTCAGAATCTGTAGGAAAAGACAGAATTTTCTGGTGATTTATTAGATAAAGGTCCACTTTGTCACAAATACGATGTTATCTTTCATCTAAACTTTTTGTACCAGAACAAGAGAAGAATGTTTGTTGGATACTTAACGAAGCAGATTTTTTAATTGGAACTAAAACCCTAAAAAGTTACTGAGATTATTCTTTAGCCAATAAAAAGAATCATGGCACAATTAATCTATCCTGATTATGTCCATGATTTTGTTGACTTTATTTTCTGCCACTGCATACTGATTTCAGAGTGCTGACTCTGTTAGGGGTTCAAAATCACTTTCCCCTGTTGCAGCTACGAGATCTGGTTTCATACACACATGGGTATTTTCCAGAAATTTGTAGTTGTTGTTTTCCCTAATCACATTAATTTATGCTTATTATGCTGAAGTTTACATGAAAAAGCCTAAACTCATTCATAGAAATGGAGGTTACATCGCACACTCCTTTTTTCAGAGTGGTGATAATGATGATCAAATTACTGATGTCTTACTGAAGATCTTTTTAATGATAGGTTACAGACATATTGGTCAGCAGTTCTGCAGTTTCACATTTGAGGCTTGCCAGATATCTCAGGCAGATGCTGTGCACTGCGGCTCTGATGACTTACTGTCAACTAACTTTTCTGTTTAATCAAATGCTTTCTGTATATTTCAAACTGATCTATCTTCTCTGAACTATCTTATAAAAAGAGAATGACGGCTATGAGAATACACTTAACAAAAGGTCTTAAAGAGCCTTTATTTTATAGACTTTTAATCTTCAACTGCCATTTCTACAGTACAGCAATTGGAAGAATTATTACTTGTAAGCTATTATGAACCACTGTCTGACTCAAATTGAAATTCACTCTAAACTAGGAAAATTGAACATAGCTGAGCTCTTTTTCTCCAGAGTTGTTTTTTTCTTTCTGTTTGTTTGTTTGTTTTGGGGTTTTTTTTCTATTTTTTGTTTGGTTTTTTGTTTTTTGTTTTTTTGTTTTGTTTTGTTTTTTTTTCCTTTGGAAAGTTTTGCTATGGGATTACGGGAGATTAAGTTGTTTTCTTAAGCAAATGCTTCCATTATGATAAGGAGTACAACTCTGCGTTTTGGTTCTGCCTGTACTGTCAAGATGGTGTGTAAGTTGAATAACACAGATCAAGCAATTCCTCTCTTTGTGTCTCACTCTTCATATCTCTAAAAGAGACAAAAGTTACTTTCTTTCTATATAAAACACAGAACCAAGTACACTCTCACCAGGTACATAGATGAGATAGAAAGCTAGGAGTAGTGGTTGCTACAACAAACAGCTGTAGAAGGTGCTGCATAGACCTCGATAGACCTCATGCTGCACAGGTATACTTTTTAATCTTCATGTATAACATCTGAATTGAACAGAGATGTAGAAGTTCCAAAAATTATAACATTTCTACAGGTTTCATAAAAATAAATTTCAGCTAGATAAGAGTCCCTTTCAATATACTGATTATGCACTATATGATTACATTAAAATAAATATTAGAGAAAACAAAAGCAAAATAGCAATTGTGGGCATATTTCCTGGAAAGCAGGGCTGATATAGTTACTTTCTATCAATACAGGTATCTCATTCTTAATCACAGGTTTCGGATCCACTGATTAATTTCATTCTGATGTGGCAAAATAATTGATGTTTCTGAGATACTTCTATCTCTAGAAATTTTATAGCAAGAGGAAAAACCTTAATAACTTTTGACCTTTCCACTTTTACAGTTGAACACAGCAGTTTGAATGTCTCAGACAGATACTGCAGATAGACATTGTAGGTATATGCAGCATATGTTAATATCATTCAGTTAAGAAATCAGTCTGCCAAGAGACTCAAATGAATAGTAAACTAACCTTCATTATATCCAGAACAAAATGTAACTTTGTTTAATATATGAATAAAACATTTCTAAAATATTCACAGATACTCAATAACGGGATTGTCATTTTCTTATGGAGGATTCAACATGTAAAGGCTTCTGTAGCTGTTCCTTTCAAATTTCCTTTTTGAAATTAAAGAGTTTGGGGGGTTTTCTTAACTTTGAGTCTCAGCTGTCTCAGAGAAAACATCTTCCCTGTTATTTACTTCAGTGTCCATAATCAGCTGGAACGTCATATGTGATGACTTCTGGGCACTTGTCAAGGTATAACATCTCCATGCCTATGGAATCTTGGAATCGTAGCATCATAGAATATTCCCAGTTGAAAGGGACACATAAAGATCAATGAATTCAACTCCCTGCTCCTCAAAGTCCCCCCTAAAACTAAAACATATGATTAAGATTGTCATCCAGATGTTCCTTGAACATAAATAGGCTTGGTGCCCTGAACACTTCCCTGGGGAGCCTGTTCCAGTGACTGACTACCTCTCAATGCAGAACGTTTTCCTCCAGTTTGAACTTGCATGATTCCTGTGTCCTGTTGCTGCTCACCAGAGACAGACCAGCACCTGCATCTCTGCTGTCACCCTTGAGGGTATCCCTTAGCTTTCTCTTGTCCAAACTGAACAAGAGAAGTGACTAAAGCGATCCATTTCTTTTGTAGTCAAAAGGGTGATAAATTATAACCTATGAAGTATACTTGAAAAAAAGAATATGTTCAAATTGGATTTCATAGACCAATAGGGGATGGTTGGATGTTGAGAACACAAGTTTCTATTATCCCAAAGTTGTATTTAAGAAGTTGTACAGGACATTCAAATTACATTTTAGTACTCTTAATTATCTTTCAAGGAATAAATATTTTCTAGGTTTTTCTTTTTCTTTTTTTTNATTATATATAGATTATATTTGTCTAGATAACAAGTTCTTGTTTCAACTTTTTTTTTCCTTCAGATCTGTAACACCCCAATTTCAAAGCCACTAGTTTAACTGGGAGTATTACTCATATTTAAGCTTTAAAGTTGGGACATCAAACTTTTGCAAAGCCTTTAGTTCGTTATTACCTCAAATTTTTGTGCAGAGAAAACAGTAATATGCTTTACTAAGAGATTTCTTTTAATTTAGTNCAATGTAGAGAGGGCTGTTTCTGTGGGATGAACCTGAGGGATATATTTCACACTTCAGTGTGTGGCAGGAAGGTCCTTGATTATCCTGGATGACGAAGAAACAGATATCAGTATTGGAGGATTTCATGGGATAGAGAGAAACATCCAGATATGTTCCTATTTATGGTAACTTCCGTGATCTTGTGCTCTGAAGAACTTTACCCAGAATAACATCAGCACTTCTTTTTAGTTAGATTAGACTAAACAGGACCAAGAAGAGGGTTAACAAATAAGCAATGTAGATAGTCAGCTGTCCATATTTTATCTATAAAGGCAGACAGAAAGACTACTGAGAGGAGTTGGAACAATAATTTGGCCTCACAAGTTAAAGGACTTTAGAGTCCACAGAAGGGACTACAAATTGATCGCTTGAATTGAATCCTTGAACAAAGAGTTACCTTGAAAGAACATGCTGCCCAGGAAGGCTGTGGAGGGAGTCTGTATTTTGGAGACATTCAAAAGCCATCTGGATGTGTTCCTGGACAATTAAATGTAGGTAACCCTGCTTGAGCAGGCCAGTCTGACCAGACGATCCGCAGAGTCAAACTTTACTCATTCTGTCTCAGGACTTGCTTCTCTCCACCCCTTCTCCACATTTTGCCTTATCAGACAAAATCACACCCTAAAATTTAAATATTCAGGTTCATATGCTACTATGTGCAAAATCTCTATGTGACAAAAAACATTAACAGCCTGTATCACAGAATGCATGATTATGGAGACAATTCAATAAGTTTCAGGGTTGTTTAACCATCAGAAGCACAATTAAATATTTGAATATTTCTGCAAGCCTAAGACAGATTTCTGCTGTTGACTGATTATTGTTTTCTAATCCAATCTAANGTTTTTCCCTAGCTCCGTCCCTGAACATTGCTAGCCAAGCAGGGATCACAGGCAGCCTCATTTCCTTGTTCATTCCAATCTGTTTATTTTCCTCCCAGTCTTTTCAGAGGTACGCTCTGCCTCATTTTAACCATGGCATAGCCTGACAGCCTGAAGAAGGTCTGCCCTTGTCCTGGAACTGTCTTCATTTCCTAAAACACTTTAATCCTACATTTCTGCCCCATTGTAATAAACTGGTTTTGAAGCCATATAAACTTAACTGTGAATACTACCTTCATTTAAGGCCTTTAGTTCGTTATTACCTCAAATTTTTGTGCAGAGAAAACAGTAATATGCTTTACTAAGAGATTTCTTTTAATTTAGTGAGAAAATAAACATTTTGGCAAAAGGTTACAGGGCTAACATATGTCCAAAGAAGAAGAATTCCACAGAAACACACAACACAAAGCAATCCAGCACAAAGCAATCCAGCAAAAAGCTTAGTAGAACACAGCCCATCAGGTTTAAGTTACCCAAACAAGATTAAAAGAGTAAAGAAAAAAGGAAGATGATATTAGAATAACAGAATTTAACAGCTATCAGTGAAGAATCCTGTGGAAGTCACATCGTGATAGCAGATCCTGAGAAGAAAGACAAGATGGAGCCCATCTTCTTTAGTATTTATATATATCAGTGCTCAGCATTGGCTTGCACAGCAAGGACAGGGAGATGTTCCGTCAGAGAGTGCTTGTAGCTATCTTGACTAGAATAGCAATGCTGAAAGGCAGGAGATACAATGCTGCTGCTTCCTTGAGGCTGCAGAGGGCCTCAGAGCCCTTCTCTTGTTCTGAGGACTTCTCACATTATTTCATAGTGTTTGCTGAGTACCCAGAAGAGCTAAAAAATTTGGCATGTGAATAATCTAGCTTCTTCAATTACTTTAGTATTGCTAAAGTCTTGTGATATGTAGCCATATACAGGACTTTTAGGCATCTTTGTTTCTTCCAGAATATTTGCCTTGGGAAAGGCACTTCCACTTGCAGAAAGATGTCCTTTACCTGTTAAATATACCTTTTATTTCTAATCTAAATCTCTGGCCACTCAATTACATCTGTAGTTCCTGTTCTCCCCAATCTATAGTACATTTTGTTTAAATTGACTTTCACTGTGCTTTAAATTTCAGTTTTAAATGATCTCTGGAGTTATTAAAGTTGAATTTATGAACATCCAGGATCGTAGTCCTGGATAATTGATGCCTTAAGTTTCTACTGCCTTTTTACTAGTCGTTTCATTGAGTTCATTTGAAGGTAAAGCATCATCTGTGAGTGGTAATTGGCTGGTGTTGGCTGAGACCAGAGCCTAATGTAACTCACAAAATGGATTGCTCTAAAATTCTGAATACATTTCCAGGGAGTTTAGACCAAAGATGGTCTTATTATGGGTGCTAAGAAGCATGGCTTACGTTATGTTAGAATTTCCAAAGGGTTACTATTTCCTTTTACCTATTAAAGAAGTGCTGAGTTGTAATTTGCATATAGTGTGGCCATATGAAACAAATGGGAAATATTAATCCTTTTAAACAATTAGCGACAGAAAATATCATGGCATCTGTTGCATAATAGCAAAACTTGTTTAGGGGGTATACATAATGCATTTTAAATTATATTGATATTCCATAACTATAATTCATTAAACATAATACAGGAATTGCTACAGCACTCTATACACTGTGATTATCATAAAATTGTTTTAAAGTTATCTCAGGAAGTACAGTATTTTCTATTAATAACAGAAGTGTTACAGGGTATTTTTCCTGCTACATTCTCCAGACAATTATCCTGACAATGATCAAAAAGAAAAATCTGTCTCTGTGAAAGTGATATAATTCTTCAAACTTAGACATACAGCTTCTTTTCAGATGCTTTAGACTACCTGTGACTTCCTTGTCAGGTTACTAATTATGATTCAAGGGCCTTGTCTTCCTGAAGTGGCAGACAGAGGCCAGACTGCACACAATGATACATCTGAAATAACAAAACTTCATCTGCTAGTGGAACTTAATCCAACTGAGACATCCATAAATTTCCCCATGCAGTGATCATTAGATTAATGCACCCTGTTTCTCAGACTTTGCTGGTGACTCTATCTACCCAAGAAGACAGTTTAACCCAAAATGTTTGGTTTTGACCAGTTTTCTAAATACTTCTTTTAAAAAAATTTGACCATTTCACAGCATAGGAACTTTGTGGGGTACTGCAAGAAGCATATCAAATAGGAATAAGTGAAGCTTGGTTTATTGAGTTAATAATCTCAAATATATCTTCTTGTCCTTCTCGTAAAACTTGCTGAGGTGAGATTGCTTACTTTAAATTTACCGGTTCTTAATATTACTATATATTCAAATTTTACTACTGTCCTTCATGATAATTCCACTCAGAGGACTGCATGATATAATGATAAAACACTTGTTTACATTATGCAGTCTTGCAGCCCTGACTATCAGAGCATTAAAAAATCCGATCTCTCTCAGGACTTAGGACAGTGGAAATCTATATGTATAGTCAATGTTTCAATGGCTATTTTTAGTAACACATTCTGTGATTTAAGTGTATTCACAATTTTATCCTGAAATGTTGTTCACATCCCCTATCGTGACTTTTTTTTTTTTTTTTTTTGTGAGACTACAATTAGCATTAAAATT
>VYZS01072010.1:0-14447 GCA_013400695.1 Neodrepanis coruscans
GCAGACCAGCAAAAGGTTCTGCAAGGGCACCTCTGGCTTCAGGGGAAGCTGCTTCTTCCTGCAGGTCATTGCTGTTCCAAGTTTCCATTCTTCCTCATTAGTCCCTGCTTCCTTCTCTGTATGTTCTCTTGGTCCCCTTCCCTTCTATGTGCATCACTGGGGGAGTTTCTTGCTGTTTGGCTGTGGGCTGTGGTTCTACTTCAAACTGTGCTTGGAATCTACACAGTCTCCTTTCTGAGAAGTAACTCCTTCTCAGCCTCCCTGGTACTACACAGCATTCTCACTGCATCTTGCAGCTCAGCCACTTGCTGCAGGTGGTTCTCCACCTGGGCACACCTTTATCAGGCAGGTCTGCTGCCTATCCCTGCCCCAGGAGAAAGGTCTATTCACTTCTTGCAGTTGGAGGTCTGCACTGCAACCTCTCCCTTTGATAGCTCCATCTGGTTGGAGGGACTGGCCATAGTCAGAGTAGATGGTGCAGATCCCCAAGATGAATTTGCAGCCCTTGCTCTCAGAGGAGTGTCCACCATTCTGCCTTGTAAGTCAGGTAGGAGGAATGTCCTTGACCCATGGAGATGGTCACAGAACATGGCTGGTTGCTGGAAGACAGACCTTAGATGCAAATTACAAATGGAGTGTGCAATGATGTAACTGCATTGGTCTACTCATCTGCAGAGGCATTTCCCTCTGCCTTGGAATCTTAATCTGTAATAATATCTGCAGCTGAAATGGAGTCTGAAAGGATACCTACATTTACAATTGTTGTAGCAGTGATGTCTGTATCTGCAGATGCATCTACATCTATTTAAAAGTTGCAAGTTACTTAATCTTGGACTATAAATTTTTCTTCATAATATTCTTGACTTATTTTAATTTAATTTTCTTTTTTTATTCTCCCTTGTCCAAATAAAGCAAACGTGGGTTATCCATTTTCATGGATAGAGACAGGAGGTGTGATTTTAAATAGAACCTCAGATTCCCTGGGGTTGTTTTCTTTTTACTTTTCATTTTTACAGTCAGATATACCTGTCTGCTCTGGCTACTCCATTTCCTAGATCTAAGGCAGCAGGAGAATGCTGGCTTTCCCCTGGTTTTACTCTTTTATGTATTGCCTGACTCACAGTTGTTTGCCCACTTCTGAGGCAGTGGTGTCATTGCAAAAAGCAAGTGCAGAGTGTGTTCTTCAGTGGGGTCTGGAGATACAGACACTGCCCCCACTGCAGCTGTTCGTAGTTCCTTATCCTCCTCTGCAAGAGAACAGGGAGGGCTCTAGTCAGGTCCATGTTGAAGCTGCTTGAGTGTCAGAAGCAATGAATGGATTACTTTTGGGCCTCTTCAACAAGTATAGTATGGGCTGTGTGTTCTAGTGGTCACTTCAGATGGAGCTGCTGCTAGGCCAGCAGCAGGATGGAGGGGCATTGCTGGGTCTCTCCTCTCCACTGTGGTCCATGGTGTCTCCTTCTGCCATCTACCAGGACAAAGAGCCCAGCTTAAAGTCCTGGTGGGCTGTGTCAAGCCCTGGATCCTTCTGTCCAGGCTGAGCTGCCTTGTGCTCTTGGCATCTCCCTGGACAGTGAGTGCCTGTATGTCCTGCCCCTGCTGCTGTGGCTTCCACAGAGCTGACTGCAACTGGTTGACATCTGTCCTCTACCAGAGGGAAGGGGAACATGTGGGTGTGGAGGGGCGGGGAACCCCATACATGGTGTGGTGGTGTGTATATGTGGTCTAAGAAGTGCTGAGGCCTGATATGCCATATATGTACATCTGTAGTAGTGTTGCTGTCTCCATGGATTTGTGCAATGCTACCAACGCATGCAACAGGATCTGAAATGCTACCTGCATCTGGAATGTTGTGTGTAGCAGTTGTCTGCAATTCCCTAACGCAGATGGCATTGCAGATGCAGGTACCAGTAAAGGTTTAGTTGCCGCAGCAGATGCCATTGCAGAGGAAGATACCACTGCAGAGGTACCATTGCAGATGAAGATACCATTACAGACACCAATAAAAATGCAGATGCTATATCAGATGCCACTGTAGATGCAGAGCTGGAGGGGAAGCGACCAGTCTGGCTGGAACTCATGGAGAGGAGAGTTTATCACTTCTGAAAAAAAGGGAACTCTGGAGGACTGCAAGGATGTTGAGAGATTATGCAAAGAGAAAGTTAGAAAGCTGAAAGCCCAACTAGAAATTTTTCTGGCCACTGCTGTAAGAGATAACAAAAGCATGTCTATAGATACAGCCCCCTAATTAGTTGAGGCTCTTCAAGCAATCTTTGAAAGATCCTGACCTCCAAATGTCAGCAATCCAGGTTTGCAGATGGGTCAGCTCATTTGTTTTAGTGTTTCACAAAGCCCTTAGCACATATTTTATCCCGAAATGATTTTGATCTTTCCTTCATGTTCTTTTCCTAAAAGAGGAAAATAAACCCGATGAGTAAAATCTGCATTTTGATGCAATGGAACTGTCTAGAAAAGACATTTGTCTCTGTGAGTGTGCAGGGAAACAGGAAACTGGACACACCGATAACCAGTTCCTGTGGTAATCTCTTGCTCCTTTTATCCTCCCAAATCACACTGGCCAAGCCCCAGGCATCTGCAGCTGTGTGCTGTCATTGCTGACATGCATTTTGTCAATTTGTCCTGAGCTGGTTGTGAGGAAGATCTGCTTTCCCCACTTTATTTTTGTGCCTCAACAAAAAGTGTTGCAAAATTCAAACTAGAGGAGAGCCCTGAAATCAAAAGGTAAGCGACCAATGAGGCTCCACCTGCACATTTTCCCATGATTGCCTTTAACAAAACAAGTTTGGATCCTGTTGTTCCTTTTTGCCTGGAATAGT
Organism: Neodrepanis coruscans; assembly: GCA_013400695.1. Lineage (NCBI taxonomy): Eukaryota > Metazoa > Chordata > Aves > Passeriformes > Philepittidae > Neodrepanis > Neodrepanis coruscans. Next base: position 2,838 of record VYZS01072010.1, read on the forward strand.
CCCGTTCCTTACCTGAAAGCTACTGTGTGTCTAGGCAGAGGATAGACACAACGCACACAGAAATGAGAGCTCAATACAGATCTTTCCTTGGAGCAATACCCTTGGAAAACTTCTTTGCTGGGTTGTTTTAAAGCCTGTAACTGCAAGAAAAGCTACCTAATGGGTTGAGGGGAACTTCCTGGCTGTGGTAAAACCATCTACCTTCTATATACCCATTTTTTAAGAGCCATCAGCACTGCCTGGGTAGGGGAAAGGCTCATATCAGAGCCCCTTTTCTGAGGCGTCAAGAGAGGTACAAGCATCAGCCAAGGGAGGTGCATCTCACTAGAAGCACTTTCCCCAGCTTCTGTGACAGTAGAGGCCCAATGCATGTTCCCTTCAGGAGGGAGAAACAACTTCCAATACTTCCTCATTTTTCAGGGATTCCTCGGGCTATTGAGAGCTACATCTCTGTGACACCACACAGTTCAGCTACCAGAGATGTGCAGGGTCATTCATAATGAAACCAAAACAACCCACCAGGCTAGGGTCAGATAAGTATTGAGGGGAGCACAAAAGAAGGATAAGAGTGCATCAGCATGCAGAGAGGTTAATGTGTGCTTGTCCAGCTCAAACCTAACACCTGCCTGGACACCACTGCCATGACCTCCATAGAAGGACACTGTCCATTCCAATTCTCACTCATCATTCAGCTCTCTTCTCTTTGCACTATACTTTTAAAAGACATTTTAAGGTCTGTGTCTAATGCAACCCCACTGGGTAAGTCTGAGTGCTATCAGGAAACACTCCAGAATTTGCTTCAGGTTGTCAGCTCCAGCGAGGTCCATTGACTTTGAAAATACATAAAGTCAGTGTTCTCATTGATGACTATTGAAAGGACCTGAGAGAATGGCATGAAGCTGTGTCAGAGGATGTGTAGTTTGCATATTAGGAAAAGATTCTTCCCCCTAGACAGTGATCAGGCACTAGAACAGGCTCCCCAGAGAAGTGGTCTTGTCCCCAAGCCTGTCGGAGCTCAAGGAGTGTTTGGACAATACCCTCAGGCACGAGGTGTGATTGTTGGGGTGTCTTGTGCAGGACCATGAGTTGGGCTTTATGATCCTTGTATGTTCATTCCAACTTTTAGGCTATTCCATGGTTCTATGACTTTCTGGTTGAATGATTCTATGATGACTCTATAGTTCTATAGTTCCATGGTTCTATGACATGAGATTATAATGCAGTGGTCACAGAACACTTACTGGCCAACTGGTCCAATAAGCACTGGCACAAATTTTTCAGGTTGTAGCCAAATGTCTTTTTGTTGCAGGATGAGCAAATCAGATTTTATTCTGGTTTATGCAAGTGAGACTTTGCTGAATTTTGTTTTTATCCAAACATCTACCGGTATTGTAGCCTAACAGAAGCAAAAGCATCTTAAGCCAGATCAGGAGAGAACCTCCTGCATTAGGAGGTTATATTGACTTTACTGACTTCTGAGATCATTTCCCTCTTGGCATTTGAACTATTTAAAAAAATGAGAATAATTTTCCTGCTTGCGTTTGGGTATCAAACTTGAAGATTTCTTGAAAGATGCTGTTAGTGTGATGAGATAGTAAAAGCTCGAAGTTACATATAAAATTTGGCTTTCAGATCTGAAAAGCAATTCTCTGAAGTGTCATGTAATTACATATTAGTATCCATTCTTATGAACTAACTGATTTTTTTTTCTGCATTTGTGTTGTTTCTAGCATATTCCAATGCTAATGCCCTGAGCCTGGAGAATTCATCAGTGATCGTGAGGAGAGTCCTGGCTGAAGCAGCTACAGCTGCCAGCAGAGCAGAAACTACATGAGTATGAAGCATTGGATTACTTCTCAGGGATGTCAGTGGGTGAACTTTTTGTATGGATATTAGTTTATAGAGACATTCAGACTCTATCTTGTTAAGGCTGTTGTTAGTTTTTGTTGTTGTGTGGTAGATTTTAATGCATCTGTCCCAAAGTAGACTCACATTTTTAGGTCTGCTGAGGTTCAAACTCCAAAAATGGTAACTTTAAAGATTATTCTATTGGATTAGGTCTTGAATTTGCTGATAGCCAAGTTGCAGATCCTGTTTCCTCTTCATAAAGAGATTCCATGTTCTATATGTTTGATTTTACTGCATTTATAGTAAGCACAGGTACACATTGTAGTAAGTATATATTATCATAAATAAAGTTAAAATTTGTTCCCATCTCAGAAGAGTCTGATTGACAATGTCTGACTATTTCTTGCATTTGTGGGGGGTGGGAGTTGGGGGGAGGGTATGCTGGCACATATTCTTAAACTCCAGATCTGGGGCTTTTGTGTACCAGATGTGGAAAAAAGAACAAGGGTTGCCAGCTGTAAACCTATGCAAACAAGAAGTTTCATCTGTGATTCTTATTAGTTTTCTAAAGGGGCCCAAGAGGTTATTGGAAACCATGTTTGGGGTGGGATAAAGTTAAATTTCTTCCTAGTAGATTGTATGGGGGCTGTACTTTGGATTTGTGCTGAGAACAGTGTTGATAACACAGAGATGTTTTAGTTAAAAATACCTCATTCTTACCTTCAGAATCTGAATCTCAATGACAAACAAAAAATTTAAAGCCCAAATCACAGTTTCAAGGTCCAAAGGATTATTTTTCAGATTGAAGTCTGAATGTTTCAAGTACAAATCCCATTTATATAATGAAGTTCCTCAGATGAAGGGAGAACAGCATACATTTTAAATCATCACAGCATACATTTGGAAGAACAAATAGTCAATTTCAAGTTGCAAACTCTGTTTTTAGACTACAAAACCTCATTTATAAGTGCCAAGGTTTATGCTTTTAAAGTTCAAAGATTCATTTTGAGGGCCCAAAGCATCATTTTTAAGGCCCAAGATCCAAAGCGTCATTTGTACAGTGCAAAGGCTCCTTTTTGGCCCCAGCCTTACTTTTTTGTTTCCAAATACTCCCTGTCAGGGACAAAAGCACTGTCTTTAGAATTCAGTCTGCAATTTGGCCAGCTCAAATCTTTCTTTTAAGTCGCAAAGACCCATTTCCTCATGTACTTATGAAAAAAGTAGGTCCCAAGATACTACATAGCAATGGGGAGGCTGAGAGTGCTCATCATTCCTTCTCTGTGACGGTGAAGGTGTCCCCTGTGTCACACTGGGAAACTCCCCGGCCCGAACAGTCCAACTGCAAGTGGCCTGGCTTCAGTAGTTTTTTGGACAAGCTGAGAGATTTCTACCTCCAGCTGGGACACTTGAGACAGGAGCTGCAGGTTTTAAGGACTGCAGAATATCTGTCATGGCTGTTGCCACTGAGGATCAGCCTACCAGCATGAGACAGACCAAGATGGGCTTCTAGGAGGGGATAGAGCCCATCTTCATGGTGTCCAGCATCACCCCCAGAGGTGGAGACATCTGCAACTACCACAGGACTGTCACCAGGACCCACCATTGCACCATTATCGGATACTGCAGCCATCCTGGGGATGTCTCCATCCAGGGCTGTGGACAGCAGTGACTCTTACACTGCCAATGCTCCACAGTCCAGGGGTGTTGGAGGATTAAGACCTGACAGATGCAGAGTGAAATCTAGTCTTCCTTTGTTTTCAAGAGCAAATGGCTACCTGGGACCCAGTGGCTGACTACATCCAACAACAGCTCTTGCTGCACAAGGTGGGACAACACCTTTATTCTCCTCATGTACCCAGAGAAGTGTGGAGTCCCCAGTGCCCTGGAGCATGGCCTGCAGTTTCCTCTGCTTTGCTTGGAAAGAAATCCACCTGAAAAGATCCCACTTCACTTTTAGGAGACCACTTCAGAAATTAGGAGCTCTAAGAAATTAGGAGGTCCATAACTGAACATGTTCAGGGATTGCTACCACACAAAATATATCAGGACAGAAAGCTGTTTCTGGAACATACCTCCCCTGGCAGCCTAAGAGTTCATTTACTGGGGCTGGATTGGAGCCAGTAGGTTCACCTCCTTTGCAGGGTCTAAAGGATCATTTTTAGTGTCTCACCTATTATTTTTTTATGCCTAAAACCTCCATTTTAGGGCCAAAATCCTAATTTCTGGGCTTCCAACCTGTCTTATATTACCTTTTATTACCTGTAGTACCTGATTTGGAAGGGCTGGTTTCCTTTACAGGATAATGGCCTCTAAAGCCTTCTTTAGAGGGTTCAAAGGGTCATTTTTGGGTCCAAATCCCATTTTTAGCTTCCATAGACTCTTTTTCTGGGACCAAAACTTCCTTCTTAGGATTTAGTTTGTAAATTGACAGGCTCAAGGTCTTCTTTTAAGCCTCCCAATACCCATTTGTAGAGGGCAAAGCCTTAAGTTGTATTGAAGCATCCTTTGAGGATGGCCCTTCTTTGTGTTTGGGCGCAAGAGTGACTGATGCTTTGGCCACTCTAAAGAAGGCTCTGGACTCTACAAGTGAGGCTTTGGACCCTACAGATGAAGCTTTGGACCTACCAAATAGGACTTGAGGCCTTCAAAATGATGCTCTGAACCCTTCATATGAGTCCTGGGGTTTGTGCCTAAACAAGAGGGGTTTGGGCTTAAGCTAGGGGTTTTGGACCCTAACAATGGAACTGGAGGTCCTAAAAAAAGACCGCAGGTACTAAAATACATGGACACTAAAAGTATGGCCTTAAAAATGGAATTTTACACCCTAGAAATTGGTTTTTGCACCTTCTTAATGAGCCTTTGAACACAAAAAATATAAGGATTTGAGTCCTCAGTGAGGAGTTTTGGCCCTAAAATGAGGCTTGGGATGCTAACATGCTTTCCTGAGAAGTGGACTCTAAAGAATTCTAGTGCTTTTAAACAACAATGAGAGAACCAGGGTAAGAGAGCAGCTGGGTGGGGCCTGTCTGCCAGCCAAGGTCCACCCAGTGCAGTTGATGAATGTGTTCCTTTGGTACTGCTATTGCAGGGTCAGCCTGAAAGTGACCCTGAGGGCAGACAAAATTAATTGGGAATGAACCATAGGAGCCCAGGTGATTTGCTACACAAGTCTCATGGATACATTCCAGTACCTGGGAAGAATGAAACAGACCCCCCCCAGCACACTGAACCTGCCAGTCAAAGCAGTGACAAGGCTCACAGTCCTCAGCAGCCTTTAACTCATTGGGTTGCTGCAGCTCTTGGAAGATGCAGGAGCTCTGCCAATGGATCAAGAGACCTTTGCCAGGAAAGGTCCAGTGACTTACAGCTGGGAGAGGTGTCCAGGCTTTGGTGCCCACAGGTTCTGTGGGCACAAGGGGACATGCCCCCCTTGTGTCACAAAGGGGTGGCGAGGTGGCACTCATCCAGCAAGTGTGACTTCACTTGCCCAATGTTTGGTATCCTGAGGAGCAGGACAGCAGAAGCAAGTTGGATCAAGCTGGCCTTGGCTGGATAACTTGGCTCTTTTCTTTGCTACTTGTGTGCCTGCATTTTTCCAAACATTCTTCATCCTTGGCAGCAGCTACAAGCACCAGCAAAACCCTTTTGACAACTGAAGCTATTCTGTGGGTCACACTTAGGGTTTTTTAAATTGCATTACAATTATTTTCTTTTCCAACAGGTGATGGGATTAGTGCTGGTCTATCTGGAGGACGATCTGACATCCCTTGTCACCCAGAGCTTTTCTACATGTTCATGAGAGGAGCAACGGCCACAACTCCTGTGAGTAACAGCTTTACTAGCCAGACTGACCTGGGTGGTTTTGGTTAGACACAGGAAAATATATGGTTAGACACAGTCACTCTGCCACTATGCACAAGACTTTGCTCCTAGAAAGCCATAGGGTTACTCTCTCTGCTTGGTACTTCCTTGTTTTCTTCACATTACAATCGGGAAAAGGGAAGACTTGGCCTGATAATCCAAAACTCCAGAGGGAAAGGAAGGTAGTCTGAAGGCCTGAAATCAGAGTGTGGGTTTGTGGGACTTTTGGCAGACTAGGTAGGGGAATAGACTGCTTTCCAAAACTGTTTCTCTGACAGTAGATGTCAACGGGGTGTTAATCTTCTCCCAGTGTTCCTGGGTTGGTGATTAGAGCTGTTGTCCTTAGTGCTCCTGTAGAGAACTCAAGATTTGAATATGCTTTCAAGCAACAACGTTGTAACATCTTTTCAAATGTCATTTCCTTGCAGCCATTGCCAAGGGAATGACTCCACCACAAAGGATCCTCTTTCCTCTGGAGGAGATTTGCATGGACTGGCAGCAAAGACAGAGACCTGGAGCAGGACTCCGCAACCTGGGCAGTACTTGCTACATCAACGTTGTCCTGCAGTGCCTGACATACACCCCTCCTCTGGCTAACTACCTGCTCTCTCGTGAGCACAGCCGGTTGTGTGAGTACTTTTAGGAATGTCTCCTTGTAAACCTCTTGAGGATCTCAAGGATTCCATAATCTGGAATTTCAATTAGAAGAGAAGCCCTTCTTTTTTAGCCCCATGATCTCATGTTCTTTGAACATGAGCTAGAAGATGCTTGTCCTATCAAGGCATCTTGAAGAAGAGACCTCTTTCTAGCCCTGTGTCTCTGTCCTTGCAAGTTAAACTCTCTTGATTTATTGCACCGAACACTTGTGCCAGTTTAGCCTCCATCTGAAGAACGTTTTCTGTGCACTAGAATGGCCTGGGGTTGTTGGGACATTGGCACCTTGGGAGAAGAAGAGTAAAGACTGTTCTTAGAACTTCAAGATCTCCATTAGGTTTCCCACTGCTAGGGATGACTTCTTAACATGAGGAACTTCCCTCCCTCCTTCCCTCCCTCTCTCNGGCAGACTAGGTAGGGGAATAGACTGCTTTCCAAAACTGTTTCTCTGACAGTAGATGTCAACGGGGTGTTAATCTTCTCCCAGTGTTCCTGGGTTGGTGATTAGAGCTGTTGTCCTTAGTGCTCCTGTAGAGAACTCAAGATTTGAATATGCTTTCAAGCAACAACGTTGTAACATCTTTTCAAATGTCATTTCCTTGCAGCCATTGCCAAGGGAATGACTCCACCACAAAGGATCCTCTTTCCTCTGGAGGAGATTTGCATGGACTGGCAGCAAAGACAGAGACCTGGAGCAGGACTCCGCAACCTGGGCAGTACTTGCTACATCAACGTTGTCCTGCAGTGCCTGACATACACCCCTCCTCTGGCTAACTACCTGCTCTCTCGTGAGCACAGCCGGTTGTGTGAGTACTTTTAGGAATGTCTCCTTGTAAACCTCTTGAGGATCTCAAGGATTCCATAATCTGGAATTTCAATTAGAAGAGAAGCCCTTCTTTTTTAGCCCCATGATCTCATGTTCTTTGAACATGAGCTAGAAGATGCTTGTCCTATCAAGGCATCTTGAAGAAGAGACCTCTTTCTAGCCCTGTGTCTCTGTCCTTGCAAGTTAAACTCTCTTGATTTATTGCACCGAACACTTGTGCCAGTTTAGCCTCCATCTGAAGAACGTTTTCTGTGCACTAGAATGGCCTGGGGTTGTTGGGACATTGGCACCTTGGGAGAAGAAGAGTAAAGACTGTTCTTAGAACTTCAAGATCTCCATTAGGTTTCCCACTGCTAGGGATGACTTCTTAACATGAGGAACTTCCCTCCCTCCTTCCCTCCCTCTCTCTTCAGGTTGTCACCAAGGCTTCTGCATGATGTGCACCATGGAAGTGCATGTTAGAAAGGTCCTGCGTTCCTCAACCAGTGTCATCTGGCCTAGGGGTGTTATCAGGGACCTCAAATGTAAGTCATTTCAGATGCTTTGCAGGTTCTATCCCCTTCTCATAGGGCAGAAGCACTAACTTCTTTCTTAGTCATAGGAGAAGAATTTGAACCTGACATGGCTGGAGACGCATTTGAATTCTTACGCTGTGCTCTCAAGGCTATGCAGAAAGCTTGTCTGAGTGGAAGCAGCAAGTAAGCATATAAGTAAATAACCTCTTCAATGTTCCCAAGCCTATTGGACCTCTTGATATGTTCATCAAGGAAAACCAGTGTCCAGAGCTCTCCAAGCTAAACTCTCTGCCTTACCATTTATTTCCAGCTTGGACATTTCTTCTCAAACAACTACTATTGTCCATCAAATATTTGGGGGTTTTCTGAAATCCAGAGGTATGTTTCCATAACTATTGCTCTCTTTGGCATTATTTTCACCCTTCTATCTGCTTGTCGTAAACAGCTGGTTCTGTGACTGGCATAGTAGGTACCACAAGAATATCACCATCAATTAAGTTCCTCCTTCATTTAGCATTTTGAATTTCCTTGCAGTCACATGTTTGAGGTGCCAAGCAGTTTCTGATTCCTACAAGGCCTTTCTTCATGTCCTTTTGGATATCAAAGTAAGAGGACTTGCAATTGTGCTTCAAGAGGTCCCAAGGCCCCTGTAGCTTTCCAGGGCCAAATCATTTGTATTAAAAATGTTATCTTGTGAACCCAAGAGATCTTGGTGGTGGGTGGGAAAAGGAATTGACCTCCTTCTGCAGAGGCCATGGCACTGGTTTCCCCATGGTTTTAAGCTGAACAAGTACCATTATCCCCTTTGCACCTTCCACATACTCTCTTCCTCCTTTCCCTTTGCCCACCCTCACACCAGTCTGGTTCCCAGGCTGATGGGTTTGATCAGGTTTTAGTACTGACGACCCTGCACACCACCAGTAGCTGAACTGAGCAGCAGAACAAAGACATAGCTCTTGATGGCCCCAAGAACCCCTGGGACATGTGGGAAATCCTTGTGCATTACACCCTCTTTCTGCCTCCTCCTGCAGGGTCATGATGGGTCTCCTCAGAGTCAGCTGCCTGGATCTTCTTGTTGACTCCTCTGAAGTGTTTGGGTGAGGGCCTTTCCTGCAGCTCTTTCTCCTGGCTCCTTTCTCTTTCCTCCAGGAAGCCTCATCCCTCACTGCAGCTCTGGAGAAGTTTGTGACACCCAAGCAGCTGGATGGAAAAAACTGCTTCAAATGTAGGAAGTAAGATGATTTCTAATGACACATTAATGTTTCCTGTGTGAAGGAGCTGCATGTCATTGAGCAGAATCATCTTCTCAAGGACGTTTAATGCACAATAATGAGATGCAGCTTTTTTTTATATGACCTTATGACATGGAATAGCCTTAAAATACTGCATGGATATGAGACACACAAAAGCTTGTCTGGCCTTCTTGGGGAAAGATGAGGTGCATTTCAGCACTCTGTGCTTGGTTTCAAGGTGTGAGAAGAAGATTACCATCTCTAAGAGAATTACAGTCCACCATGTGCCCAAGGTCTTCACAATGTGTCTGGAAAGGGCTGCTGATCACACAGGCAAGAAGATAAGCACGGTGTGTATGCAACTGCAGTGCAACTTCCCTTCCTGGAGCAGGATATTTCTGAAAGCAGTACACTCTTTCAGAAGCTGCTCATGTTAGATTTTTCATGTTCCCTCACGGTGAGAGGAGAGTTCTCATGGGAAGACCAGCCTGGACTCTTCTTGACAGAGCTGCTTTGACTGAGAACAGTCTCCTGCCACCCAAACCATTATGTGCTGAAAGCTATTTCATGTGATAGTCTGGGATAATTTCTGAGTCCACTTGGTCTCTCTGTAGCTTGTGGAGTACCCCGAGTACTTGGATCTTCGGCCATACATGTCTGACACAGCTGGAGAACCGGTCCTCTACTCCTTGTATGCTGTAGTGGTACACAGCGGTGACACCTGTCTCGATGGACACTTTTTCTGCTACACAAAGGTAAAGAGCAACTTCCCTGCTGATGGGGAAAAAATGTGTGCTGGGGAAGACATCAGTGTTACTGTCAGCCAGGGCTTTGGGGAGAAGGTCTCTTTCTGGGCTGGATTGTACCTATTTTGGTGTACTCTTGATTCAGCAATTTTCTGCCTGTGTTGTGGAGAAACTCTGCAGTTCCTTTCCAGAGATGGATGCCTTCCTTTGCAGGCCAATGGACTGTGGTACAAGATGGACGATGAGTCTGTGAATAACTGTGACATCCATGCAGTTCTCAAGCAGCAAGCCTATTTGCTGTTCTATGCCAGGTAATCACCAGTATCACACGTTCAAACATGTTTCCTTTTCCTGGCTTTGCTGTTTTTCTTCTCATCCTCCTGAGTGCTTCTGTCATAGGAAACAATTCACCTTTGCATTGTTCAGTGCTTTAAATTCTGAACTATCCCATACCAGGCAAGGGAGAAGGGGTAGAGGGGTGGCCCTATATATTATGAGAGACTCTTGTCACCATGGAGCTTGAGATTAAGGATGATTGGGTTGGGTGCCTATGGGTAAAGGTCAGAAGGGCAGCCAACAAGTCTGACATTGTGGTTGGAGTTCGTTATAGGCCACCCAACCAGAAGGAAGAGGTAGATTTATTATTCTAGAAGCAGATGGAGGATGTCTCAAGATCACTAGCCCTTGTTCTTCTAGGAGACTTCAATCTGCCAGATATTTGCTGGGAACTCAACACAGCAGAGAGGAGGCAGTTCAGAAAGTTCTTAGGATGTATTGAGGATTGCTTCTTGTCACGACTAGTTAGTGAGCCTACCAGGGGCACGGCTATTCTTGACCTGCTGTTCACTAATAGGGAAGGGCTGGTGGGGAATGTGGTGGTTGGAGGCTGCCTGGGGCACAGTGATCATGAAATAATAGAGTTCTCAATAAATAGTGAAACAAGGAAGGGCATCAACAAAACCTCAACATTGGATTTCTGGAGGGTGGACTTTGGGTTATTTAGGAGAGTGCCTTGGGAAACAGTTCATAACAAAGGGGTCCAGGAAGGCTGGATGTACTTCAAGAATGAAATCTTGAAGGGGCAGGAACAGGCTGTCCCAATGTGCCATAAGATGAGCTGTAGGGGTAGACAGCCAGCCTGGATGAGTAAGGAGCTTTTGAATGAACTAAGGGAAACAAAAGAGCCTTTGGAAAGAGGGGGAGGCAACCCAGGTAGTGTTTAAAGATGTTGTTAGGTCATGTAGGAAAAAAATTAGTGAAGCAAAAGCCCAGTTTGAGCTTAAATTGGCCACCTCTGTAAAGGATATTAAAAAGTGTTTTTATAAATATATTAATGGCAAAAAAGGGATGAAGACAACCTCCCCTCTTTATTAGATGAGGAGGGAAATAGAATTACTGAAGATGAGGAAAAAGCAGAGGTACATAACACCTTCTTTGCCTCCATTTTCAACAGTAAAGCAGATTGTCTACAGGACAAGTGGTCTCTTGAACTGGTAGACACGGTCAGGGAACAGTATAGACTCCCTGCAATCCAGGAGGAAGATGTTAGAGACCTACTGATCCACCTAGATCCTCCTAAGTCTATGGGACCTGATGGCATCCATCCTGGGGTGATGAGAGAGTAGGCAGATTAGCTTGCTAAGCCTCTCTCCATCATTTATCAACAGTCTTGGCTTACTGGAGAGGTCCCAGATGGTTGTAAGTTGGCCAGTGTGACGCCCATCTACAAGAAGGGCCAGAAGGAGGTTCCAAGGAATTATAGACCTGTCAGCCTGACCTCAGTTCCAGGCAAAATTATGGAACAAATCATCTTAAGGGCAATGACTCTGCACTTACAGGATAATAAGGAGATCAGACCTAGTCAGTATGATTTAGAAGAGGAAGGTCCTGCCTTACCAACCTATTTTTTCTTTTATGATCAGGTAACT
>VYZS01072012.1:4122-14690 GCA_013400695.1 Neodrepanis coruscans
TCACTTCCACCAGAGCTAGACTCTGTCAGATCTAGTAGCTGTTTTTTGGAATAGAAAAGGAAGGTTGGTGGTTTTTTTGGTTGTTTTTTTTTTTTAGTTAGTATGATACTACTTTATTTTCAGAATAATTCCATCTTCCTGCTAAATTAGCAATGTCAAATTATTGTAGTTATTCTTTAGCATTTAAATACCACAATGCTGAACATTGAACATTGACTACTCTTGAGGTTGTTACTGATACTTTAGAGTGTAATTTTGTTACTGAAATGTAGTCTCTCCAGATTTGTAATCTGTAACATCATGGATATACTACCAGAAGAAGGTTTAAATGGGGATGGTCCTGAAGAGCAGCAGAAATCAGTAGGTCAGGCAATACCTTTTGGTGATGGAGAAACCAGTGAATTCAGGTGTCATGTAAGTTTGTACTGGAGTGAGCTGTGGTGACATGTCTCAGTTCAAGGGGAGGAACAGCCTTTCTTTGAAACACAGGGAAAGAGTGGAAACACCTAATGAAGAGAAACAACTGTTTGGGGGATAGAAGGCAACCCAGGCTCCTTGAGATGCCTGTTGCTGCAGTACTGCTATGAATTAGTGCAAGGCCCATTAACATCAGGCAGCAGTCAGCCTTCCACCTCGTTTGTTGATGTGGGAGACTGAACTGTATCATATCAGCTTTCCAGCATTGTGGGCACACCATCATTTGCTGCCACTCACACTAAGGGAGCTGTCAACACAAAGCCTGCCTGCCTGCCTTGGGAGGCAGCTAACAGCCTAGACAGCAAGGAGCTTGGTTCAGCAAATATTTGGGCAGATTTAATGATATCTGGGAAATCTTCTTTGTCAGAAAACATAATTTTTTCTTAGTTTGAAAAATGAGTTTTAACAATACCAATAAAATCTCTGTCAAATAAGTGGTTGGAAGAAATGTCTCGGTGTTGAGGAAAGAAAGGTGGGGTTTTTCTAAGATGTCTCAGGGCCCTGCTGGCAGCACAGGCTGTGCCAGATCTCCATTTGTTCAGATTGGATTCTGGCTATAACTTGTGGAAGTAATGGAATTATTGAGCACTGTTGGTTTTGGACCTCTGCAAAAGGAGAACATCTGGCAAGAGCCTTATTACATTCCAGCTTATGGAGGGGGGGAGCACTTGTTGGTACAAAATGCACACTGGAAAAAGTAGTCCTTGATTCTGCAGGCTAATGCCAAGTTCCATCAGCTCAAATTCTCAGCTATATAAATGCAGGTGGAGATGCTTCTAGAAATTTTTTAATAGTTTACTTTAAATCTCTTTTTCTCCGTGACTAAAATAATAGAAGAAAACATGTTTTGCAGCTTTGCTCCAGGCAGCTTTTTTGCTGAGGGAAGAAGTGCTACTTGTCCCTTGCACAAACAGGTAGGCACTTAATTGTGCTGCAGGGCAAAGGGGGAAGGTCTAACCTTGCAAAATCTTGAAAACCTTGAAAATGAAGCAATGTGGAGGTTTTCTTCTTGGTTTTTGGCAAAAGAGGAGAGAGATAAGTGAGACAGCTTGTATTAATTACTTAAGTCAACATTTGCTATATTTATTCTCTTGGTTTTTTCACATCTAACTTAGAGCTGGCCTACCACAGCTCTGGCTTAGGTGAACAGATGTGCAGTGCTTGCATTTATCCATTAAGCATTCTTCCCTGTTTAAATACTGAACAGATAAACTTTGGTTTTAGAGTTAAAAGAGGATGTTTAGTGCTGACATGTTCTTATAATAGACACTCTACCCCAGCTGTGTTGAAAGAGCCTGAATTCTCTCATGAAAAACTTAAGTTCACACAACCCTGATGTGGAAGTTCTATTGTGTTCAGTAATGAGAGTTGATTCCTGCAGCTTAGATGTGCTCTGTAGAACAGGTAATCATAAGAAATCTTCTTTTTAAAGATATGCCTGTCTAGAGGCAAACTTGAAAACCTTTCAGACTTCTTTGCATTCTACATGCTTTGTTTTATGGAAAATAAAAGATGTTAGTGTATTGTTGTCTAATGTGAGATGTTGAGAAGTCACACTGCTGATAATAGATTTGAGACTTCAGTATTGTAGGGTAGCCAAAAATGTAATGTATTAATGATCTAAATCTCAACAAAGTACTTTTAACTTATCACAATTTGATTATTTTAATTGTATGCATATGAAGATTCATAACAATCACCAACACTGTGAAAAGTTACCTCAGGTTGATTTTGGAGTTGGTTTTCAAGAGGGCCAAAATATGCTAGACACACATATGACTGAAAGTATTTTTTTTAACCTTTCATGTTATTAGAAAAGCCATCACACTTGCTATGTTTTCTTTGCTCATGAGAGTCAGCACCTCAGTTACACACTGTGGAACTGGGATTTATGGTGTTCTGGTGCCTGAACTGGCAGTTTTCTGTGTGTTGGAATACAGTNTTATTGTGGTAGGTAGTACCTTAGAGCTTGTTAGAGCTGTTCGGTCTGATGGTTCATGGTTCAGCACAGAGAGGGGAATAAGCAGCATGATGCAATTTAATAGCATTTAACTGTGTGTGTGTTTGCTTGTGAATAAAAGCTCTGAGTTGTATCCCTGCTAAAGGCTTGAGCTCTAAGCTGGTTTGCTTTATTCACATGTATAACCAAGGAGGCTTCAAAATATTCTCTGTGTGCACACCTGTAAATATTATTTATATACAGAGTAATTTTTTTGAATAGCTTAAATGCTCATTTTTGTAATTTTTGTGCTTAGCTTATGCTTGAACTGTCTGAATAACTCCAGACCACTAACAAGTGCATTGCATGCAGCACATTACCTACAGTATTGTAACTCATGCTCTCCTTGTTGAACTGTACCTGATGTTCTTTCTTCTGGCAAGATGGGAGTAGGAATGTGCAGTTTTCTGGTTGAGTACAGTTTGTGTGGGGAATGCCAGTTCCAATTTTATTTGGAGTGAGTTGTATTGTATTTAAAGTGCCCAGGTCATACCAGGTCACTTGGTGTGTTTGTGGAATGGTTTCTTCTCTGGGAAGCCCAGAATACAAGGAAAGAGAAGCAGGTCATGTCTGACATTTCTGTGAGAATGCTGCTGTTACAGGAATCAGTAACCCAGTGCTGTTCCTGGGGAAGGCATCAGTCTTAGGGCAAGAAATGAATAGGATTGTTTGTGAAATCAGGTTAAAAGTAGTAATTGCCTGTTTTTAAATAGCAAATTGTATTTAGATAATAAGTTGAAACAAATCTAAAACATACTTGATAGTTATATAGGAACTGTATTACCAGTGCTGACTTTGGAGGCTAATAGACACTTTTAAAACAAATTCATTCTTTTACCAATTTTCCTGAACCAGCATGGGTTTTTTCCCCCCATTTCCTTCTGAATTTATACAATACGAATCTTATGTTGCGTTAGAAAAACTTCAAGACTACACCCCGAATTTTTATTCTTACTTGAGCAAATACTGTTCCTACAAATCCTTTTCTGTATGATAATACAGGTTTTAAATAGCTTTCCTTATGAGGAGAACTTAATTTTCTGATTTGTTGGGTTACAATTGTTTTTTAACACTTATTAATCCTAATTCTGATCTAAATTTTGGTTATTGCCCAAGCAGATTGTGTACTTGCTGTACCTTCCTCCTATTTGAATGCTTTTGTTCTACTGAAATTTTAATTGTGCTTGCCTGTTCTGTAGGTGGAAATGAACTTTGTATATTGTATATTCTGACTGTTCTTAAAATACTTTCCACAATAACTGGCACAGTGGATGTTTATCCTTTGCTGTCAGATAACCATGCTCTGGAATTCTCCAGAATAAACAGTGTTTCAGAAATGAAAATGAATTAATTTACTGCTAATAATAATCACTGTTGATACTTCAAACAGATCTTACAAACTGATCTTTGCAAAGATTGATATTCCAACGGAAGCCAGTGTTCTGTGGGCACTCACCAAGGTAACTGGTGTCTCCTCAGGGAGGTTTCAGTCCCTGCAGCACTTCCTTGTGCCTTTAAATCCCTGCCATTAGAGGCTGGAATTCGACAACCTTGAGTGCCATGGTTATGAACCTGACTGGGCAGGTGGGGCAGGATATTGGAACTAACAGTTAAAGCCAGTAGAAATCTCACTTTTAGAGCACACAATGGATTGTGTTCAGTCTGTGACACCACAGCTCAATCTGGGGGCCAGTGAGCAGCATCATGCAATTTGATAACATTTTCTTGGAAAGTTTCCTGAAGGAATTGTGGAATCCAGAGTTTGTACCACACAACTCTGACTCCAGACAGTTTGTGACATATCCATTGTCTTCCATTGATCTTCTCTGGAGCAAAAGGTGCAAAAATGGGATTCTGCTCTGCTACTCCCACTGGTGGCTCTATTAAGTGGTTCTGTCGCTGGTGGGGGACTTTCCTTTTTGATCCAGAGGGATGGGGAGAAACATGGTGTCCAACACTGGCAGTGCATCCTCCAAGACACAATTTGCATTGAGATTTGAAATTTCTTTCCACCCTTGCCCTCCACCTCCTCCATGCTTGTACTTCCTTTTACTGTTCCTTTGGGGTGGATGGAGAGAAAGTTTTCTGTGTATATAATTTGAAACTAAAGTGGTTTGTCTTTTACCTAATCATAGTGTTGCATCTGAATTTATCCCCATGGCACTGAAGGGCTTAGACTATTGATAGGCTGCCTGCATTTCATTTCTCCTCTCGATTTGATTAATGCCCTTTAGCTTTGAATATTTTAAGCCACCATTGCATTCATTGTCAAAGCTGTTTCAGTTTGGTGTCATTCTGGTCCCCCCATCCTCTGTGTTTCCACTCCCTCCCTGAGTAATAAATGTGTGGAACTGTAACTTTACTTTTCTATCTTTATATATCTTCACTTATTTATCTGATTTGTGAATTTTGAGTTCTTTGTCAGGATATAAATGGTTTTATTGTATTATTAAAAATATTAAGTCTACTGTAAAAAGAGAATTATTTTCTATTGGAGGCATCAAGAAGAGGCTAAGAACTAGTCTTAACCTCCTGAAAATTAAGATTTTAATTAAGTGTAGTATTTCTCTAGCAAATAACATTACTCTTTGCATCCTCTTTACAAGAAAGTGTAGATCTAAAATACAATTTTGGGTAATAATTGGTATCATACTTCACAACAGACATTGCAATATACAGCCTAATGGTGGATTGATTGGTTTGTGTGTCTGAGATGCAAAACACAATCAACACTGTTATGGTTTGTGCTGTAGGTTTTTTGTAATTGATTTCAGCTGTTGAATCTTATCTGAAGGAATATCATTACTCTGAAACAAAATTGGATAAAGAAGCTATAAAAGATAGAAACTCATACCTTGAGTACCTACTATAACAATCTACAATGTGATTTTTTTTGTCAAATCATTTATTTGATCAACATCATAGCAGATGGTAACCCTATAAAACATATTACCGTGTTTACACGAGCATTAGAGCTTGTGTCTCTTGAAATAAGTTTTAAATATAGTCATCTTTTGTCTTATGCCAGCAAGAACAACTTTCATTTCAGTTTGATTGTAAGATCCAATCTTTTTTATTAGATGAATGTTTTGACCTGTTTCTTCAGGAAGAATACATATGTTGAAGTAATGAGGCAACAGGTTTTTTCAGCTTTTCTTCTAGAAGAGCTTGAAATGCAGCATCATAAAAGTGACATTGAGCAAAGCCTTTTTAGAATTTAGTGCACAAAGCCTCAAGGCATCCTTGTGACTTGGCTTGATCTTCCTGAGGTGAGTGAGGAACACTCAGCCTGTGCTGCAGCCTGGCCAGCGCCCTGATTTGGAGGGTTTGGGCTGTGCTCCATCAGTGTGGCTGGCTGAGGGCAGGGGCTGTGTCCTGCTGGTCCTTGCAGTGCCAGCAGCAGGGCCATGGAGGTGCTGAGCAATCCCAGCCTTCTGAACCCCCTGGAGAAAACATCAGATTACTGATGACCCCCTAATTAACTGCAACCTATGGAAGTAGTCAATTTTGATTGAGAATTATGAAATCCTGAGTCATTCCCATTACTCTGTCTTCAATGCCTGCTAAAAAAAGCAAGTGGGGGTAGAATCTCACTGCACTCCTGTTTGCCTGAATGTGTGTCTGTGTTATTGGACTTCTATAACAACACACAGTTGTTCATTTCCCCCTTTTTTGCATTACCAGTAGAGGTTGAGATACTGCAGCCTTTCCCTGTGTAGCATGTTTTTCAGTGCTCTGTTGCTACAGCTTTCCTGTGCTCTTTGCATGCATGAGGAATTAGTGAATACTGGACTTGGTGACCACATTTCCTTGTGGATGTTGTTCTGTAAAGGTGATGATCCCCCCAGTTCCTCCATTCTCTTGTGCATTTCCCAGGAAAACACTAGAACTCATTTTGTGATACTTTTGCTTGGAGACTTTATTGAATTTATTACTGTACATGACTCCCATGGTCTTTCTTACTGTGTGGAGATTTCCCTTTGAGGGTGTATCTTATGATCCTGGCTCATTCCTCTGGAGTTACCTTGGATTGCATTAAAGGATGTTCTTTATTTGTGCCCAGCCTGCTAGAAATTGTCTGGATCTTTCTCTTGCAACTTTTGGTTTTCTTTCATTTGTCAGCCATGGAAAAACACGTCAGTGCACACACCAGAGCAGCTTCCTTGAGTGCCACCATAGACTTGTGTCTGATTTCCTGGCCGAGCATTGCTGCCTTGCTGGGTCTGCACTTGTTTGGTGTCTCATGTTGATGGAGGCCAAGGGCAGCAGGAATATGATTCCAGGTCAAACCCAGGTGTCAGGCAGCAGTAAGTCAGAGTGCTGCTGTTCTGTGTGCAGGTTGATTTATTTCTTTCTTGTAGCCTTCACAGATGTGAAAGCATGTTCCTTGTGTGCAAATTTTGTTTAAAGGGAAGGTCTAGGTCCAGACCTATTTGAGGCTTACAGGAAGAGAAAATGCTGCATGAAAAGGAGGAAAAAAAGACCTGGCAGCAAAAAAGGAGGCGTGTTGATACTCCTGACTGTTCTAGCAAAGTGTACTGGGCTTTTGTAGAAGAATCCAGGCAACTATTTAGAAATTAGTTTTCCTCCCCATCTTAAACTGTTACATTTTGGTTTAGAGCAGTTTCTTTAATCAATTTATTTGCATAATTCAAATGGTAGAATTAAAATACAAGAATTTTTAGCTGTACATGTGCTGATTTAGCAGAACCTTAACATAAGTCCTTATGTCCCACTGACTCAAATTTTTAAATGAGTAGCATGTTTTACTGATCAGAGGTCATGCATCTGAACACTCTATGCATAACCATTATCTGCTGACATGTTTCCTAAAACTTACTGTGCCTTAAACTTTCCCAAGGACTTTGTCTTGCAGTAAAATATTTTTCTTTCCACCCCCCACATATGTCTCTTTGGAAACTAAAGCAATGGAAGACTTGTTATGATAATCACTGGATTACTAGTGCTGTTGTTTCTGGCAGAAAAGAGTCAATTGTGCCAAAAGATTACTTTTGCCTTTGTCAGTGCCAGCCACGACTCTTTACTCAGCTCCTGGACCAGTTACAATGAAACAACAACAATACTGTCAGCTGCAAAATGCACAAACTTCCCCAAACTGCTGCCTCAGAGAGGTGGTTTTGCATTTTCAAAGGGTGTTCTTTAACCTTGAGGATCTTTCCTGCCCTAGGAAAAGGTGTCTATAGTTTTTATCTGTGTAATTGAGCTGCACTTTGTTTGACATTCCCTTCTGCAGGCTGTCTTTTCAGAACCTTCCTAAAGCACATTTCTTAAGGGAATAAGGGTTAATATACCAGTAGTCCATAGGTACTAATTCATAGTATTAACTTACATTCTATAGTATGGCCAGTCTGACAAATATGCCTGAGAATTTTATAGTAGCAGTATGAATTTAGGGTTTAGAGAGGATTGTATGGAGTAACTTGCACTCTACTCTTATTTATAAATAGTGACACTTAGATCTTTTTTATAAATTATGGCATTATTAAGCTTCATAAATAGTTTATAATATATATATTACATAAAGAATTTATGCTGTCTATCAAAGCCCTTTATGAGAAAAGTTTGTGTGACAGGGGAAGTAATGACTTGTATTTTGTAGGCCAAAGTGCATGGAAGTCTGTAGTTTAGGGTGGGAGCGTTACACATGTTACAAAAAATGTCTTGTGGTACAGATAGCCAGGAGCCTAATGCCTGGAATAGGAGCCTCATCCTATATGAAGGAATTTGCTATAGGAGTTCAGGTGCTTTTGTAATTACTTGTTTCAGAATGTGGCATGAAGATCAATTACATTTGAATAGAAACTGAATAATACATAGGATATATGTTCTGATAGCATGATTAAAGTTCTCCCTGGTTTTTTCCTTCCCCTTTCTCTTGTGACCTGTAACTTGGATTTGCATAAAGGGAACTGATTCTAAGAGAACCGTTACAGAGTGTAAAAAATATGACTGTTTTAGCAGGGCAGACACCATGAGTCTGTGGGTTTTTTAAGCCATTGAAATATAACCAGTCTGTCTTGCCTTTTTTTCCCCCTTATGCTAAAATATCTTGCATGTCATGTGAAGGCCAGGGAGGGAAAATAATTTTGCACATTTTACAATACTTAAACAAGGCACAAGAGCAAAGAGTAGATAACAAGTGAACATTTCACAGTATGTGCTGCAAGATTCAGTGCTTAAGATGCAGGATAAATCAGGCTGTGCAAAAAGCCACAATGTTCGCATCCTTGTGCTTGTTTTGTTACTCATGCTAATTTCTTGGGGATTGGGTAGGGCAGACACTGCAGATTGGCAAATCATCTTGGCTTTTCAGGCTCCTGTTTTCAGCAGCTGCAGGTGTCCAAATGAGCAGGTTCCTCTGTAGCCAGCTTAATGAACAAGGAAACTGTTCAGCTGAAGTTGTGTTTGTAGAAATACTGCTTTAAGTGTATGGAAGCAGATGAATTCGCTTTAAGTGTGTGGCAGCAGATGAATGTTCTTTCAGGTTGCATCAGAGAATATTGTTTTTGCCATAATTTTTTACGGGTCTGTGTTTTTCTCATTATTCCCAGGTATGGATGAGCGAACAGGTGCCACATCCTGGGGAACAAGCGGGCAGCCAAGTCCTTCCTACGAGTCTTCAAGGGTAAGATACCCACAGGATAATTCAGAGGGAGAGTTTGTGGGAGGGCACAGTGTAAACTGGCAGAGGATTTGGCAAAGTTTTGAAGGGTAAACTCTTAAATACAGAGATTAGCATCTTTTAGAGAATTTAATGGCTTTGATGTGCTATAATAGCAATTCAGATTTCTAAGGCTGAAAAATACAGAGTTTAAGAATTCATGAAAATAAGCCATACATATATATATATATATACACATACTGTTTAATTGAATGAATGATGAGCAAGTGTTTTATTTAACATGTGGTCAGAAAACGAAAGTAAAAGCCTTGTTCCTCAGGAGCAGATTTATTGGCAGAGTGTAAGGACCCAGTAACATTAACCAGCTATAGTATGTGCTGTGTCATGGTGTTGAAGAGAGGCTTCTCTTTTAAATACCTTCCTTCTGTTCTCGTTCCAGCTTCATTCATCCTGCTTATTGAGCTGGAGGTTTTTGATAGTATCTAATATCCTAAAATAACACTGCCCTTTTAAGCCCCAATTCAATGATCAAAAGCAAGCTTTCCCCCTAATAACTCACATTCCCTTCCATCTACTCAGTTTTCCTTTTAGTAATATCTCCTCCCTAAGAAGCCACTGAGCTGAGTACCTAAACTAGAAATACACAGCATATGTGAGGTTCTGATTTCAGTACCTTTGAGCCAGAGAGCTGTGTTAGCATTTGCACCTTCGCAGCCTTCTCGTGCTGCAAGATCCTGTTCAGCTCACTGGATATTGTTAGAGCCTGTGCCTGACTTTGGAAGACAGCAATAGAAAGATTTATCATGCAGTCCTAACTTTTCCATTGATCATTAGGAAAGGAGTTATAAGAAAAAATTAGAAGTACTTTATGGATTGAATAAATATTTCTGTGCAATAGGGAAATTAGGCATTCTTTTAAAATATCCTGCGTATTTTGAGACATGAAGCCCAACTTTCAAATGCCTCTTCTACATTTGAAATAAAATCTTATTATGCAGCTTTAACTAACTTCTACTTGTAGTGTTTGTGCTACTGAGTGTTTGGTGTTTTGACACTCATTTAGGATGTTGCTGATTGA
This sequence comes from Neodrepanis coruscans, assembly GCA_013400695.1. Classification (NCBI taxonomy): domain Eukaryota; kingdom Metazoa; phylum Chordata; class Aves; order Passeriformes; family Philepittidae; genus Neodrepanis; species Neodrepanis coruscans. The sequence goes on from VYZS01072012.1 coordinate 14,320, forward strand.
TTAAAATGAGCCATGAGTTAAGCTGACCTAACTGGACGTTGAGCTTCTGGTTGTGTGTTTATATTAATCAGAATATTTTTTGTTTTAGAGGACCAGCCACCCAACATTCCAATAATGTCAAGTCAGTGATCCTTATGTGTTACCCCTCTTTTTTTTAATGAGGCAATAAAGAATAGTAGACTGGAACCTCATTTAAATGACAACAGTTTTCTTTTAAAGAAAACTCAATTCCTTTTTACAGGAAAACTCCATTCCTGTGTTCTCCACAGAAAAGTGAACACTAGAAATATATATTCTCTGTATGTGGAGTTGATGCAGATTGAGATACAAACTAATTCATCCCATGGCTGTGATCTTCTGCAGAAAAAGTA
>VYZS01072012.1:27552-45331 GCA_013400695.1 Neodrepanis coruscans
GGAGGGAGAAATACTCCAAAGGGCTTTGGAAGCCCCCCTGTGGTGCAAAGGATGACATCACCAGCCAGAATATGAGCCAGTGAATAGCTCTGCCCAAGAGGGAGGTAACTTCTGACAGGACTGATGAGTTCCTGTTTCTGCTTGGAGCCTGTTCATATCCAGCTACCATCAGGAGAGCTTCAGTAGATCAGGCTTCAAAATTGCTGTGAACTCACATTTCCTTCCTTTCTCGGAACAGAAGGAAATTTGGCAGTGAGTCTGCTTGAAAATATAGATTAAAAAAGATATTCCTAGAAATTCCTATAAATCCCCACCATCACCCTCTGTTGCTTTTGCCATGAGGGATAAGCTCAGATGCCAGCCAAAGGTGTTTTCTCTTTGTTACTCAGCCACATAGGTGGGATATGTCTTCTAAAAACCCACTATCCTTTATTGGTGTTGCAGATATATTTTTTAAGGTTCTTAACCGTGTTCTTCTTTAAATAGTAAACATATCTTGTCAATTTGCACTATCATATTTATTGAATAAATTTTAAAAGCTTTGATTGTATGACTGGAAGCTTCCAGTAGCTTCTCAGAAGCTATTGGAAGCTTCTGAAGTTTTCATCTAGGATTGATTTCAGCTCTTTCCAGTAGTAGAATTTATGCTGTTTATTATGTATGTTAACAATAGTGATGCAAAAGCAGAGATTGGTATCAGGAATGCAATTTTATTTGAAGTACAGCTTAAATGTGAAGAATGCTCTGAAATAACTCTGTGTAATTTAAATCACTGTCCTTAGAGCTCTTCTGATTTTGCCTAATTTGCTTTTGTGAAGTGCAGAAGTTGTTTGTTAAATCAAAACTGTGTTTGTGGTTATTTTTTATTCTCTTAGTGTGGGTGAATTATATGTGGGAATCAGCCCTGGGTTTCTCATCCCAAACACAACTCTGCTGTTTGAGCTGATAATCCATAATTCAATATGAAGACTCTGAATAACTGCTGTCAGGGATGGTGGCCAAGGGAAGACCTCCTTACATTGGTCTACTGTAAATGAATGCTTAGGCTACAGTTTCAACAAGTGTGAATTCTTTAATGGCAGAAAAGGAAATGCCTGACACAATTAATTTTATTTAGGAATTGCATTAAAGTACAGAAAAAAGCCAATTTTATTTAAAGGACTTGCATATGCCTTGGTATGTTTCCCCCCTGCATAATAAATGTGCTGTTTTCAATGGCTTTGGTGTCGTGAAGGGTAACTTGGAGCATTTTCAAGGTAGATAAAGTAGTTGATTTGTCTGGTGGTGTAGAAATCCAACTTGAATGCTGTGGTAATTGGTTGCAAGTGCATTCTGGGAAACTGAGAGGGTTTATGAAAAGAACATGATGCTGAGTATTCTTTGAAGGGACTTTGATGACAGAAGGGAGAATATTCTTTTCTGTGTAAACCACCCACCTAATTCTCCAATTCCTCTATTTTGTGGGGGAATATGCAATATTAATGTGGGGAGGAGCATTAAGAATCCTGTGCATTTGGTAGATTGTGTTGCATGATGTTTAACAGTGTATGAAATGAGCCTTAGTCCTGTTATATTTTCAGTAGTTTTGGTATATACATTGTAAATAAAGATATTTTGAAGATTTGTGGGGCTCATCTGGACACCACTTTCTGAATGCCTGAGATAGGGATCCTCTTTCATCACTGATATTGCCTTTTATAGTTTCTTTCTTTTAAAAATAAAATATAACTGAAGAATTTTCTTAGGGAAGAAGGTTTTACAAACCCAACCCCAACAAGTACAAGCAGAGACACAAATAGGAAGGTACCAATTAAGATCTTTGTTTTTGGTCCTGTATTTGCAGATTTTTATTTCTTTATTCAGCATATTTAATTTCTTCCTTGTTCCATTTCAGCATAGAAATAACCCCCATGTGGTGACCTTAGCTAGGAGCCACTCCATGTCCTCAGCAGCTGCTGCTCCTCGCTGCTGCTCTGACAGACGGGGCTGGGTCATGCTTTCCAGAGGACACCCCCGTGGTCATAACCAAGTTGTAAATGTCACCAGGATTGTTTCTGAGTGCCTATCACACATATATCACTGATTCTGGAGCAGATAAAGTCAGCCACAGATTCAGCTGGGAGTTGGGACTCCCAGAAGATTCCTCAGAGCCGCCCAGCAGCAGGAGCTGTGCCACGCATCCCTAAGCAGCAGTGCTGCTCTGACAGTTCCTGAGCCCTTTGGTGGAACTGACAGCGCGGCTGCAAAGAGAGGGAGGCCTGTTTCAGCCCCATTAGTGTTGTCTTGAATGTGAGCCTGCGGTCTGAAGAAATGATAAATGTTCAGTGATTGATGATTTTATAGTCCCAGGGCACTTGGGATGGTTTGTGGTAGCTGTGAACAATTTTCTCTCCTCCCTTAATTAGGCCTGAGCTTTAGGTTTCGGAACAAGAAGTGACCAAGTGTAAATTGCAAGGCAAGGGTTACGAAATGGTTTTCAAAACTTTGGCTACAAAGGAGGTGCAATTTTGAGTGCCAGGTCTTTCATGTTTTGGTACAGAATAAGTGATTCAGTGCATTTGATAAGTTTGGGTGGAAAATACCATATTCATACCTTTATACAGAAAAAAATCAGAAGGCATTTTGAAATGTACTGAAGAGAGTTTTATGTAATTGGGTTAATTAAATAATATGTGCATCCTAGGACTTCTTTGTTTTCCATTTCCTAAACCTTTGGTATAAGCTTTCAATAAGCCAGTGTTTCCTGACTGCCTAAGGTCACTCCAAGCTTGTTAAGTTGGCTGTACTAACGCTAGAAAAGTGCAAAAAGTGTATTTAAATTTCAGTGCTTAGTTTCAAAGCAGCTGACACAGTTGTTTATTTAATTGCTGTATGGAAGTAAATGTTTTATCAATGAGCTTTGCTGTTCAGTAATGTGGTAGTGTCAAAATGTCTATTAGTCTGTAACATTAATGGCAGGCTGCAAGGAGAAATGGAATTTCTTCTTCTCATTTGCACTAACATTTTTTTGTTAACATCAGTGACTCTTCCTGATCTTTTTAATATATTTTATTAATGCAAACAGAAACCTTAGGAAAAAAATTACTTGTGAGTTCTTCAGACTAATTTTACTCTCTGTGGTTAATGACTTAACACTAAGAGGATTCAAATATCAAAATATCTCTGTATTATTCAATTTTTAGCAATACTGTCCATGAGGGCACAAAAACTATGTGGTTTCTTTTTGATGGGGGAGAAAGTAAAATGTGGGCAGAGAGTAATTTCTGTGAGATAGACCTGAAAGCCAACTTTTGTGATTAATGACCAATTGTGACTCTGCACATTTAATTAGGAAAGTGTCATTACACTCAATTAGCAGTGCTGCCAAATAATCTGTTTAATACTCTGGTCTTTTTTTCTCTAGGGTTTTGCAGACAGTCCTCATTACAGTGATCACTTGAATGACAGTCGATTAGGGCCTCATGAAGGATTGTCCCCGACACCTTTCATGAACTCCAATCTGATGGGTAAGTAGGTAATTCTTTGCGAGTATCCCCTCAAAGCCTCTTTGGTCAGAAAGAGACATTTTTCATTCCCTTGTCTAGGCCTGACATGTCAAGCATCTGGAAGTTGCTGTTTCTCATAGCAACACTGACTTTGCTATTCAAATCTTTTTATGAATTTCTCATGAAGGCCATTGTCCAGAACTTTTTATGAGAAGGAGAAAATCTAGACAGTTCAAGTTGATCTAGAAGGCTATATTGGATATAAATTCTAAATCACTTTAAAGCTTAATTTTCCTTAATTTTGTTAAGAAGAAATTTTTAGCAATTTTGAATTTGTACATTTAAGAAAAACCTAATTCCTGAACTACCTATCAATTTACTTTAGGCTTTTCTTCAGTTAATAATCTGAGGACTTGCCTCTTATTTTTAGTTTCTGATTTATTTGTTAGTTGTTGTATTGGATATTCTTGTCATTTATAAGAAATAGGTGGAAACTTGCTTTGCTAGGAAATGTTGTTACAGCTTCCAGGCCTGTGGGTGTGTTAACATTTTCTGATTTTGAAATGGGAAAGAAAAGTAAGCAAATAGTGGATTACATTGTGATCTTAGGTACTGAAAGCTTTTTCTTCTTGTTTGTGTTTGTGGTACCTGAAAAGTGTTTGTGTATTGATGGCATTGTTTGAAAATCTCCTTCTCCCAGTTTGGAGTGGAAAAATGTTGATTTCCATACATAATCTTGAGATGTGGGGGTTTTTTGGTATCTTAAGGATGGCTTAAGATTTGTTCTGAATTTGTACATTTCACATTATTTCACTTCTAAACTCTGTGTCTTGTGGACATGACCTATTTTGTGATCTCAGTATTGTCCTTTTAAGACATAGCCATGGTAATCTAAGTGGATTACCTAAATCCAAATCCTGGTGGTCTGCAATTTCTTTTGGAAATCTTTCTACTTTGATCAGTCTTTGTTTACTACTTTAATTTTCTCTGAAATGTTGGCAGACAAGAAGGCTATTGATAAAAAAAAAGGTTTAAATTTTCATATATGAGGCTGAAATGATGTTATTTTTGAAGTGACCATCTCTTTAGACTTAGATTAGAGAAAGTACATGTCAATTGGCCAAGGCCTCTTCTATCTGAAGACAGAAAAGCTAAAATAGTTATTAGAGCAGACTAGAGCTTCTCCTAATACCCCTTCAAATATATTGTCTTTTTTCAGGAAACTAAAAAGAGAAGTTACTTCAATTTCTTGCCTAGTATTTTGTAGTGGCATGTATGAAATGTCTCTAGGCTTTGTAGCTGACACTGGTTTTATTTTAACAAATACATAGCAAAATTTGATCTTGCTTTTCATCTGTGTTACCAAAGGCAAACTATTTCCTGGTGTTTTAATTTAAGCCATTCAATTTCTAAACAATACATGCCTTTAAATGTATGAAGAAAATAATTGGTGCAACTATATCTTTTCAGTTTTATTGAAGAGAGGATTCTGTTAGACATAATAGAATTACATCATTAATACAGATTTGAGAAGAAGCCTCCATTTAGATGGTTTTGTAGAGAGGGTTAACAAATTGCAAGATATATATATGTCAGTCACCCAAAGCAGCTGAGAACTGAAATAGTTTTGTAAAGCTATACAGTTAAGGGTTCTTAGGGATTTTATTTGCAAAAGTATTTAATTTCCTTCTATATGCTGCAAAGAATTATAGAAAGCTTTTAGTATACATCTCTAATATGTAGAGATACACTTCATAGCTCCAACAGTATGCTTTTAGAAGTATTCACCTGTGATTTTTGGCTTGTCATAACAAAAAAATGTGTGCATATTACTCATGTCACAGTGTAGGATGCAACTTTGAATATAATCCTTGCACATCAGTAAGTTGAGCTGTGTATCTTAATTGTTGTGGAAGGTTTAGAGAGAGGAATGATAAAAGCTACATAAAAACATAGAGTAGCAGATTCCTACATAGTACCACTCTCTATGGTTATAGTTTTTTGTCTGTTATTGAAAAGAAAAATTATATTTCTTTTGAAATTTTTTAGAAAAAGTCACACAGTTTTTTAATATCAAATTGTGGACATGTTTCCATAAACAGAATGAAAACATCAATTTTATTAGCTGATGCAGCTAGATGATAGTTAAGGCAATTGGTTGGTTATTCTGTGATCTTTACAGGTTGTAAGGAGATGGAGCTTCATGAGCTTTTGGGAACTGTCCCACCTGGGTAAAGCAGTAATTGATCATGTGAGGCTCCACAATTAAGATTTAAGAAACACATCCCTTCCCAACATTTTATCATGACTGAAATAAATCTCTGAAATAGTTAAAAACTATTAAAAAAAAAAAGGGGAAGAGCAACAACATATTTCACCATTGCTGTCAACACTTAAGAGCACCATTAAAAGGAAGAATTGTGTGTCAAGGGGATGTTGTTATTTTGTGTATTATGTTCAGCCATAAGCATATTTGCCTGAAGAGATAGTGGATTATAAAGTGCCACTGTCTTTCATGATGGAGCTCTCAAACATTTTAATGATCTTGTACATTGCAAAAGAGAGAAATTTTGTCTAACAAGAGTTGATAATGATTCAATAATGAACAATTTACCACAGAAAGATGCATTTCCATATTCATTTAGATATTTTTTGAAGTGTTTTGCAGAGGAAGTAAAGCTATTATGTTGGATTGGTTAGTGTTCTTCACTAATGAATTCCAGAATTATCCTGTTGATTTGGTAGTATAAAAAAAGAAGGGACGTTACTTATATTTTTAAGTAAAACCACTGAATCCTCTTGGGACCAGCACAGTCTGTTGGTATCCATAGAGATATGGAGAAAATCAGGCTAAGATATATTGGTGGTATTGTAGCTCCATTTAGACTTGATAATCTTTGCTTATTCAACACTTCTGTTTTAATTACATTCTAGAAAACTATTCACAGGGATATGAGATTCTTTTCTCTGTAATTATGCTGCCTTTTAGTGCTCTGCACTTGCAAGGAGAGGTCAGTTTTTGCTTGGACCCTTCAAGCATGTGGTATTGTATCTTCTGTTGTACTGTTCCCTGAACTTTATTCTACTGAGCCTTTTTACTTCTACTTACCAGGAAGAAAGCAAGCAGATTATTCTTGAATATAGCTTAAAGGGGGTTTTGTTGGTCTGTCTTGAAAATTTGAAGTGGGTGAATTACTTTCTTTTGTGTGTCTGTCTTTCCACAAGAGGTAGAAAGTGTAAAGGCAAAATGTTTCTGCTCTGTGTTTGTCTGTGTACTACACAGTTCCAAAAGATTGTACATGATAAAAAGTCACTAAAAATGTAGTCAATAGTGAGTGAAAAGATGATTGAATATAAGCTTGCCATGTTGAAATCAGTCCCTCCATCCAGGGGAGATCATTCCTTCAAGTTTTCTTTTGAGAATACTTCTTTTTTTTTTCCTCACGATTTCTTTAACTAGTTTCTTTAAAGTTTAAGTTCAGTTTTGGAGCTCTGGGTGTTCCTGAACTAGCCACTGAATGCATGGAAATGAAGGATTTTACATCAGTTGCATTTTCCTGACCTCTCTTGCTCACTGACTCTTGCAGACCAGCTGCAGGGTTGTAGTTACCAGTTTATTTCATATTGTCTTGTGATGTTGTAACACCTCTCTTAGTATTCTGGGGAGGTTGTGACTTTGCTCCTGTTCCTAACAAGCTCCTCCTTTGTGCTGGGTCATGCCATGATACTTTCTTACAGCCAGCACTGAAATTGGAGGGACTGGCAGTGCAGGGGAGTCACCACACGTCAGTTGGGATTTGCAGGGGGAGGAGTAGAAGATTGTTACAGTAGTTAGAGCTATAAATTATTCAGATTGTTACTAAAAATACAGCTGCTTATACTCTGTTTATAATGTGAATAAAAAGGTAAGCCTGGCTCTTCCCCTGTTTGAAATAAAGAGGTGAAAGAACCAAAGGTAGTTCTATCAAATAGAAGCAGAGTAGACATGTTGGGGTTTTTGCAGTGTGACTTCCTTAAACGTTGATTGTACTTGATGCACTTGAATCACTTGGGTGGTTTGCCATCAGTCAACATCATTTATTTTCCCCTCTCTTACTGTTTTCCTGTCATCCACCATTGCAGCAGGGGGTTAATGGGGGTATGTGCTGGGTAGAATCTGCCATGTGAGGGGGCAGGGACAGAGAGGTGCTTGATGGGTTGAAACCAAATTTTATGAATTTTCAAAGCTAATCTTTTGGGTTACTCTGAAACTAAAGATGCATTTTTTTTAATTAATCATAGAAATGAAAGATCAATATCTGGACTGGGATACCTTTGGTTTGGAGTTACTGTTCACTGAATCGACTCGATTGCCTGATTGTGCAGGGTTCCAAGAATGGCTGTGCTGCTGCCAGTGCATCTTTCAAACTAGTGAAATTAGTCTTTATTTTTATTGTAAAATCTATTATCTGCCTTGTAATTTAAGTACTCCAGTTGGCTTAGATAGAGTAGTAGATATTTTTAGTGATGAACATTAGAGGGGCAGTTTTTGAAGCAATATGGTAAATAGCTGAAGCTTCTGTAAGCTTTCCAATACTGATATAGTTCTTGAACTAGGTGATATAAGCCTTTTAAACCTTAATTTGGGAAAGGTTATTTTCAGTAAAAGGAGAGGCTTTTGAACTTAATACAATTAAAAGAAAGCATTCATCTGAATTGTTAACCAGTTAAGAATCTAACTGATCTTCAGGAAAATTGCCAGTTTTCTTCCTCAGTAGCCCTTTAGTAAAAGAATTTTGAAATTGAAGAAATTGTTATCAAATGACTTTATAATGGTGAAGGCAGTTGTAGGAAGCCAGGAAGGGTAACTAGTTACTAAAATGGCACACATTAAGAATGATGCCATTATAGTTTTTGCTAGGAATCTTGTTTTAATTACCTTTTAGGAAGGGAGAGAGCAGATGCAAATAGGGAGTTGGCAGACCCTCTATTTGTCCAGAATAATAGTTGATTTACTGAATTGCTTTCTGTAGTCATTAATATTTTAACACATGGAAGAAAAACAGGCATAACAATGGAAATTATCTCCAGAGATATGAGTAATAACAAGATTGATCTGAAATAATTTATATGCAGTTACATTGGCATTAACTTGGAGAGCAGTGGGAACAGAGTATTTAGTCCTTTGGTGAATTCTTTAGGAAGGAAGAGGTAAACTTTAAAAGAGGAAAATGACAAAACAAGTGCTGCAGTCCATCTCAAATTTAAAAGAAAAGAAAACTAGTGATTTCAGAAAAACTGTACCTAGTAAAAACCCATGAGTATAAGATCATCTACAATTACACTAAATACTCAGGGCAGTGGTATTGAGTCCACCACAAAACTTCCCATGCTGGAAACATTTCTTACATTCACTTTACAGTAAGTGGATCATGTAGTTTCACAGCATTATATTTCCATTTCATCAAATCACTTATTGTTTTGGTTATTAAAGCTAAGAAATACCAAGAAGCCAGCTCACCTCTGTGTAATACAGCTGGCTGTTGCTTCACCCCAGTAATGCTTCCTTGTCTTGTTGCTTCAGATAGGCTTATGTGTTTTTTTCAAAATCATTGTATATAGTGAATCTGGCAAATGGATGATTTACATTTAAACTCCATTCTAAGATTATTTCTTTTCCTTTTGGGACATTTCATTGTGCTTAATTGATGCTGGTTTTATATGACATTATAGATTGGCTAAAAGCCTAATGTGAGTTTTGTTGTATTTTGGGGTTTATAATGAAAATGTCAAACCCAGACTAATGTTTTAAGTTACATTTCAATTATTTTTTCCTCTCTTCCAGATAATTATTTGAATCATTTGCTTCACATATAAATGTATAAAAACTCCATAAATAAATTGAGATTCCTTTTTGTTTGTTTGTTTCTGTTTTGAATGCTGGCAATCCTTTTGTTCTGGGCTGTTTGTGCATCTGGCTGTGTCCCAGCTCTGTTGCGGTGGTTGGGCAAGGCAGGCTCCTGTCAGTCATACACCGGAGACCTGGGATCTGATGTGCTGGTTACTGCAGAGCTGGTCTGCGGGCTGGAGCTTTCTGGAGTCCCAATGTTTTGTATCTGTTTGTACAGTTTCAGATGTACCTTTTTTTTTTTTCTCCCCAGGTATTGCATTAAATAAATTCCACTCACACCAAAGAATTGCTCTCATCTGCTCTTAATTTTCCTTTTGTGAAAGCTAATGGGTTTCTGGGAAATTAAATTACACAGTCATTTAGTGAAAGTGCTAAGTGCAGGGCATTTTTACCCCTGGGTTTTTGCTCACAAGAGTGTGTGTTAAGCTCAGTTTTCCCTTCTGTTTACTGTAATATTTCAATCACACAGCTTCCCCAACACTTCTTTAAATCCAGGAACACCTCGAGGCTTTTCACGGATGCAGCGGGGCCGTGGCAGTGTCTCTGTCCCGTTGGGCTGGAGCGGGTGCCCGACCGTGCCCCCTTCCCCCAGAGCCTTTGCTCCCCACGCTGGTCGGCAGCTGCGGCACAGGGGCCCTGGCACAGCTCCTCAGGTGGGGCTCAGGTGTGGGGCTGCCAGGTAGGACACGGCCGCAGCTGCCGCCCGCCCTCCGCAGCTCCCGCTGCAGGAAGGTGAGGAGGGGGAGCAGGTGCAGAGCACTGGCCTCCCCTCCCTGCCGGCAGCCGCGCTGCGGGAGCTGCCTGAGAGCTGAGCGGCGCTGAGGCGCTTTAGCCGCCGTCTTGCGGGTGGCCTTGTGCAAGTTTAGGAGATTTTTGTGTCTCCAGATCACTGTCAGAGTTGTTATCAGGCTTAGTCTCTGCGGTGCTGTGGCTCAAGGAAGAAACCAGGAAGGTTTTCTTTCTGGCGAGTAAGAAAGTGAATACATTTTTTCTTGAAAACCCATCGAGGGATGTGATTTAACGCTGTGTTAGGAAGAGCTGAGGATTCCTTTTTGCTGGATGCTGCCAGTACCACGGGTGGCTTCACAACCCACAGCGTGTCCCACAAGCAGAACCTGCAGTTCTGGTGGCTCATGGACAGGAGTGTTGCTTGCACTGTGCAGCAACAGGAGAGAAAATGGGACCTAGTGTTGATGGTATGGAGGAAGTTGCCTCCTTCAAAATGATCTCACCATTGAACTCAGAATTTTTGTCATACTAAGTACTTTTGAATTGCCAGTTTGGGAATTTAAATATGCGAGTCTATGGCTTTTACATTTTGAAATATTTTCGTTTTGATAAAATTTGTTCTGCCAAGCTTGGTTTTTAGTTAATGCAGTCTGATACATTTGAGTGTTGATTTATTCACAGTGTACTCTGCCTCTGAAAAGGGGAATAAATAGTAATCTGATGAAATTTTTAAGTCTTGCATTTCCTCTTTGTTATACATGTCAGTTTAGCTGCTGCAGGGTATGTTTATCTGTTACAAGGCTCATCAGTGCATGAAATGCTGAAAGGGCATATTTCTCTCCTGTGGTTCCTGCCATCCCTGGGCACTTGTAGATGTGTTCCAGTGGATGGGATCAGCTGGGTGAAGCTGTAGGATTTTAAATTTGAGTCTGTCTGAAGGCGCCAAGCTCACTTCTAGGGAGGAGGGGGTGATTCTTTCCCATACTGGTGATGTAATTTCCCCATGAGGCAGTTGCTTAGGGATCTACATAATAACTATTATCCTGTTCAAATAGGAGACTGTAGAAAGCTCACTGGTGATTAAAAGATAATTTTGTAATTTTTCATGGCTTGTCTTTGTTTTGTAATAAAGATGTTTGCTTATCGCCAGGTGCATAAAAATCATTTACTTAATCTCTATTTCATTCCATTATTTTTTTTTTCATTCTTGCATGCATGTAGCTGGAGCCTCTGAGTTGCAAGCAGTCCAGTTTTTAATAAATGCAGCAGTCTGTATCCAGTGATTAAATTCTGAACTGATCAACCAAAATGTTCTAACTAGGCTGCCCATGCCAAAACAAGTGGCTTTTGTGATTTGGGGCATTATAGTATTTGCATTATTATGATTTGAAGTTGTTAATTGTTTTCTTTAGAGGCTGGGTTTTAGTGAGTCAAATGTTTGTTGCAGCTGGAAACCTGACTTTGTTTAGATACGCAGACATCTCAGAGGGGAACACAAACCAGATGAAAATAAAAGATGTAGCTTTATTCTTCAGGTGCATGAAGGTGTTGAACCTCTAATACTTTTGTTTTTGTGGGTTGCTTGAGCAGCCACTGCCTTTTGCCTGGAGCTGTAAGCTGCTATAGGTGTGCAGTGCTTCAGCTGTATAATAGATGAATTAAACAATCTCATCAAAAGAAAACAGAAGTTTTTAATTTGATGTTGGCAATAATATCTCGATGCTTTTACATCCATTTAATATTGCACCAAAGTTTTGTTTCTGGAGAGCGAGTGAAAGATTTTCCTGGAACACATATGTGCACAAGACCAGAAGAGATGCAACTCATTCTGTGAAGCGATGGTAACATCTTGCTTTATTTACAAGGCGTTTTTGGTTGCTGGTTTTTCAGCTTTCTCTGAAGGCTGCCTGCACTGTGGCTCTCAGGTGTGCAGTGTGCAGCTGCTGTCGCTCCAACAGAACGAGTGTATTGGGAAGGCAGAGGAAAATCCTGCAGAGTTATTTCTTTGGCATCCAGACGGAGGGTCACTTTGAGAAACTGAAACCCTGTTCTCTGTATGTGTGGGAGCCTCACCAGGATGTCCTTTGGTGGAGGGAGGGTACTGCTTGGTGGTTCGGGTTTTTTGGAAGGTGCTTACAGGGGGTCCCGCATCTGAAGATGAAATAGGAGAGAGAGTTGATGCATAATTTTATGTGAGGATGTGTTATATACAGGATTAAAGAAACTGGCAGTGTTTGGGTTTACTATTACTGATTCCTTCAAAGAAAGCAGTAGCCTTAAGTTCAGTGATGAAATAAAAAAAGGTTCATTGAAATGGGAAGGGGGAAGAAACACAGTAGTTACTATTGTAGAATCAGTCTCAGTTCTTCTCAGTTTTTCTTAAAACTGATAAAGCCATGAGCCTTTAGGGTAGTTGGGAATCAAGCACAATGAAATACATAATCTGTCAGTGTAAAATGTGTAAATTCAAATTGGAATTGTACAGACCATGTGCAAATCTTGTTCTATTGTCACAATAATTGCAATGATATTTTCACTTGCTTCCCAATGTAACAGGGACCCCTAAAACAAGCCTGGCACTTCAGACACGTGCCATACAAACAAGGCATCACGTAATGTTTTCCTTTTATACAATGGCACATAGAAAGCACAAGTCTGGAGAGCCATGTGTGACTTGTTAGCAGTCCTGTGAGCTTCAGGGCTGATCCCTGGGGTCTGCATTGAATACTTGTATTTATGACTGTATCATAAATAAATTTGTACCATGTTTAAAAAATGTTGTGCACTGGTAGGAAAGTGTACTTGTGCACTCTTTATCAGGTACTGCAGTTTTGAGTGTGTTTGCTCTCTGGTAGGAGCAAAGAGAAGTTTGCCTTATTTTGATGTGATAAATAACACTTCTGTTTCTGGCAATTAATGTCTTTCCTATTACATTGTTTATTTATTTCACATATTGCTGGTCCATTACAAGCTGTCACCTGTTTTAATTAATTTATGTATTTATTTGAAGCCTTGAGGTACTTCCCAACTTAAACTACAGGCTGATTGACCTCCTGGGATCAAGATTTATAAAAATTAATTCCTTACAGAACTATATATCTTAAATGATGCCTTACCTGCCTTACAAGTTGCATTGCATTATGAAATAGTGTAGAGACTCTCTAATCATTACCCCAACTTCAAAGAACTTTGCAGAAGCTTCTGTGTGTGTTATACTGTAGAAAGCATTTAACACACCATAATATTCTAAATATCAGTCAAAAAAGTGTTTTCCCCCACCATCCATTGTTAAGTTCTTTTTTCTTTAATTCTAGAGGGTTTTTTTTCCTTATAGATGTGCTGCATTATTGTACAGCTTCAGATTTGAAAGATACAGAAACTGGTAAACATATGCAAGATCAGAAATTCAGCCCTTGCTTATTCTCCAGGATACAGTTTTTACTTTATATTTGGAGTAATGTCATCATTTCACCTGTGAATTGGATCTTTCTTCTCAGTGGTGGGTGAGGTGATATTTTTTTTTCAGCAGTGCTGTGTTCTGTGGTAAGAAATCAGCTAATATAGTTTACCATCACTGAAACAATTTTTCTTTGCATCTTCTGGGATTGATATTTTTTAGCTGAAGGTAAATGTCACTGGCATTACTAGTGTTCAAAATAATTTTGTAAAAAACAAAGTTGAGAAGCGCACGTGCCTTTTTTTTCACGTGGCTGAATCTCATCCCTGGGTACTTATGGGGCTGAGCTGTGAGAGCCCAATCTGAAGTCACTCGTTCATGTGATGCTCTATTTACCTTGCACCCCTACTTTGTTCTTGCCCATCATAGTGGGGGCTTGGGGGTTATTTTGTTTTGTTTGATTACAGAGCAGTGGGAGGAGGAGTGATGATTGCCTTGTCTTTCTGGTGCTTGGCTGCGGTTTTAAAATTTTTTTGTTCGCTGCTTTTATTCATCAATGACAATTTATAAACAGTGCATGTTTCACAATGATTTCAGCCTTGAGTGCCAAACAACTGTATGATTTTGTTCCTTTGTTTGACAGCTATCTGGCACTAAGCCCTGTGCACAATTATAATGAATAGTTTTGTCCAGTATACGTGGATGTTCTGTATTTCAATTTTAGTTTTGCTATTACAATAGAAATGCATCTTTCTGGAAATGTGGTTTGAAAGGGACATGACAAAAGTAACCCCCCACCTTGGTAAATCTGATCGAGGAATTGAGTATAAACCTATTCCTTCAGTATTTTGGAGTTGGGATGTGGGAGGGTAAAGAATGAGGGGCCAGGAGATAAATACTACTAAGTTGGTTCAGTGGCACAGTTGTCACTATGTTGTCTATGAATAGAAATGTAGTTTGTTGGCCCATGTGTTTCTTCAGTTGGTAACCATTTTATCTGGGATAGTTTGTGTATTTATACACAACAAACAGTGGGCCCTCAGCAATGTATTTAGGACACAGTCTAAAGCTAAGTAGTATTTTCTTTTTAATATAGAAAACTCCTTGTATTGATTTATCTCACTTTACCTACATAGAACAAAATTTGGAGCAAAATGTCTTGTACCCAAGACCCCTTGTTTGACTGGCTTGGTTGACATTGTGCAGGATGGAGGGAAGAGCTGCCCTGTCACTGTGCACCCCCGAGTCTCTGGTTTGTGTGCCTCCCCCTCTTTCCCCAGCACAGACACAGCTTGGGCTCATGATAGAGACACAGTACAAATGCCAGTAAACCAATGTGAAATAAAACACCAAATGGAAAGGCAGTGATTCATCAGGAGAAAATGTTATCCGGGCCCCAGGAACTTTTTTCCTTCTTTTAACCTGTGCTCTAGAGCAGTGTTACTCCCCTGATAACTGGTTTCAGCACAGTTATTGAACTGAAAGCTGAGTTTCCAAAGTTGCCACTGCCCTTCTATCCAATCTCTCCTATTTTCTTGATGGTACTTTTATATTGTTTTCTTGTTTGTTAATGCAACACAATTGTGTCATTGGTCCAATTTATTTCCTTCAAAAAATGCCAAAGCTTCAGAAGCAGAAAATAATGTCAACTTTAATCTACACTAAAATCATCAATAGAATCATCTGCCCTCAAATCTGTAGGTTATCATTTTACTGTAGTCTTACTGTGCAGTTTAACTTGTATTTGTCCCTTGAATGCACCCATCTGGATGAGTACACTGTTCCACCTGAGCACTTCTATCAGCCTTGAGCTCAGCTGCACTTTGGGATTTTTCCTGTCTTTACCTGGCTTGTCTCTCTTTCTTGGTCTGTTGACTTGTTTTGGCTGTTTTAAGAAATAACCAATTTTTGTGGTTTTGTGCAGATGTGTTGCTTCTTGTAGTTTGTTTTTTTTTGTTGTTCCCCTCATTCTAAATATAAAGAAAATGTAAGTTTTAAGTCTGATTGTGCTCTGCTGTTACTCACTGTATGGTATGTACTTGGCTATAATGCCTGACTTGAATTTCACATTGTTTAGTTTTTCACATTCTCTCTGTGGGTTTTTTTGTGGTTCTTCCTCTGTGTACCTGTTACTGACCAGTGCTATTGAAGGGACACCATGGTAGAGGAATGGAAATCATCCTTTTCCAGTGTGGATCTTTGTTTGTAAGACATTTGTGCATTTAAACGCGATATCTTTGTTTTGTAGTACTGTAGGTCTTCTCCTTCCTAGGACAGATTATTGGGCACTAGATTTGGAAGATGAAAACTTTCCATATTGCAGTGAGGTGTAATAATGCTTTTGTTGATCCTCTGTTAGAAATACTTGAAGTTGTGGTGAGTGGGCAAGAGGATAACAAAAACCACTATAGGAAATGCATTTTAAAATGGAAAAATAGTAGTTTATTGATGGCCAAATTCTAAAGGCTGTCCAATCCACTGGGCTATGGTTTAGTTACACTTGAGGAACGAATATGAGTCAGATGATAAAACATCTTTCAGTTTGACCTGAAAGAGTGAGTTTAAATGCAAAATTAGTCAAAATTTCTGTATTAGGCCAGGAGCATAGGTTCAGATATGCTGAAGGGAAACTTCAGTTTTCCACTGCAAAAAGCAAATTCCCATACACATTACTAGTCTGATGTTTTGTTATTTAAAACATGTCCTTTTTCCTGAAGCTTCTGAGATGTGTGGGGATGTTTTTCAGAATGCCTGAGCCCTTGTAGCTGTACCATGCTGCTCAAGGCAAGAATCTTTAGATGTCACAGTCATCTTGCCACACATGATGAATCACTTTGCCTCAAGATTTTCTGCCCTCAAAGCCTCTGGGGTGGCTCTGTCTCCCTGAGGATGTTCTGTTCAACTGGCCATCTGAGCTAACTCTGCTGTGACCAGTTTGCAAAGTACTAAATCCAAACCTTTTCATATTTTATTTCTGTTTGTACATAACAAAAGGGGTCCTATTCTAGTTAGGCTTTAAAAAGATAGCATTGCCTTGAACTTGGTTTGGGTTTTTTTTGTTTTTTTAATTTCTCACAAGAATCCTGTCAAATGATTGTAATTGCAGGATATCATCCAAAATGCATTTTCCTGCATTTTTTTTTGTTTTAATATTTCCAATAAACCAGTATATGTAATGAATTTTATAGCTTTCCTGATTGTGACCCTGTTTGGATACTTTCTTTGGTTGTATTGGCCTGTAACACAGAACTAATGGCAGCTGGTAATAAACCCCAAAGTTTGAAAATATTGAACAGATATCTGGTTGACTGTCTTCTTTCAGGGGTCCATAAATGTGCTGTGGGGAGCTTGGGGAACCACACTAAGAAGAACACTTAAAATATATATATATTAATNATGGCAAGATGCAAATCTGTAGAACTAATATATCAACAATAAATAGAGCAAGGGACAAACTCTACAGCAAATAAATTTTGAGCTTTCTGTTTTTTTTCCTTAATTATTTCTCTTCTTACCCTTCCTGCCTTTTTGCCATTGACTGTCTCTATGATAATGTGTGTTCCTGTGTCCTCCCCTCCCCGTGTGATCAGTGGAGTTGTGCCCTCCCTTTGTAGCCTGTTCAAGGTCTGTTGTTGGGGGGAGGAGGAGGACGTGGCCCTTCGCCTGCTCTGCTCCTTCCCCCTGAGAAAATCCAGGAGCAGACTTGAGGAGAGATGGAAAAAGTAACTGCAAACTCCTAGATGGCCATATTTCACCCTTTTTTGCATTTGTACACAGAACCACCTTTTCTAACTTATTCTCCCTTTCTCCTTTCGATCTTGCTGACCCTTTTCAAAATATTTGCTACAATAAGCATTGATAGGAGAACTGCTCATCTATTTTCTGTTTTCAAAGACAAATATAAATAAAAAAAGAATTCAGACTTCCCTTTTTTCCCCTGTCTGTATTGATTTTTTTTAGAATAACTATCCATCTTGCAGGAAGTATTTTTATTATCAAGAACATCCTTTAAATATAAAACAGCTCTAAGTAGTGTATGCATTTTCTCTGTTGTAACTTGAAAAAAACTTTTTGTTGAAAATCTAAGAGAGATCAATTCCATAAGAACTAACTCAGTCACAACTGGAAAAAAGCACAAATTATTCCTCATAGCTTTTAAAAAATATTGAAACAAACCCACCCTCAGCCTCCACGTCATTCCAATTCTTTTTTGCAGTGAGATTCTTACTCATAGAAGACAAATTCTTGGTCCTTCGTTCTTTTTTTTTTCCACCTCAT